>VDFB02095219.1:0-26077 GCA_007258455.2 Sequoia sempervirens | reverse complement strand
TCTACCTAGCCTTTGAAATGGCCCTTTTATGAACGAGGATTTTCTTGGTCCAAGGCATTCATATTTATCATATGTAGAAAGGGAATGTTCTATTGACTGATGCTCTAATGAACATAGCTCTCTGCTAATAACACGTAAAGTTGTGACCATAGTCATTGGGTTTTGCAAATACTGATCAAAAGCCATGACACATTGGACAATTTTTCTATGTATTGATAATTGATCTTGAGAGGTATATATCGTTTCATAAAGATGAGGAAGAATTTCATATACATCTAACGAATCTAGTCCCTCTTCCTCAAGATCTTCTAGGAACCTTCCTTTATCATTCTCGAATAAACTACAATTAAAATTTTCCTTATTGTAAGGATAATGTTCTTGATCCTTTTAGGAGGTAACCTCCTAGAGACAACCTACAATGTCCTTGCATTTCAAAAATTTGAAGGAACCACTCTCAAAGAGTTCTAATACATGATCATGGGTCCATATCTTTTCCCCATTTGCCATCCTTGACAAAATATCATTGCTTCTAGTTGTCCAAGATTCATCTTTTAAACAATATCCAACATTAAGAATTCCAAACTCTTTCACTGGAAGTTATTTATGTGATCAAGAATTATAGGTTTCATTCTATTTAAACATAACTTGACTCATCAGCGAGTGTGGGCCTCCATGCCAAATCGGCGAGCTCCCAAATAGAAATGGGTTTGTGCGGCTGCTGGCCATAGTCTATGATATATGCGCATTCAGGATGCATTATAGATATTTCAAGAAGATGTTTGACAGAAATATGACAATTTGGGACAACAGTGCAATGGCCGAAACCATACCAGTATTTCTGCAAGCATTCTACTCAATGAGGCAACAAAGATTAATAATATGATACCTAGAACAATATGATTCGGTGCTACATATTGTTAAATTGTCTATGCATTAGAATTTTTAGATTTAAACAGTCAGTTTTATTTGCTGCGTTTCTTTACTTATATATCCACAATTTCTAAACTGATTAATACAAGTGAAACTGGGGTATTTTCATTTATTGCTTATCACAAGCTTCCTCTGTGTGTAGAGTCACAATTCAAAATTTTAAATCTAGGGTTTCTTCCCTGTGCTTGACAACATGAACAAGTATAGCAGTTTTGGTTGGGCTCATATGTAATGTTCCATTTTTTTATAAGATCTACAGGCTAGCAGGATTGTTGCTCTAATATCTAATATCAATTGTAATGCTCTTTCTTGGGATCTTTCTGATTTTTTCCTTAGAATAACAATTCTAGCTTAAGTCTAACGAGGTAATTTATTTTCAATCTTAACTTTATAAAAATATTATCAAACTTAATACACGATTTATGATAATCCTAGTTTAGGTCCTACAATAATATTAATAATCACTAAGAAGTAAGAATATATGATAACATCTAAATTTACAAGCATTAACATTAAATATTAAGATTGCATGATAACATATAAATACATATAAACCAAAATATATCAATAGCATTAATAATTATTCCAAGGCATATTATTATAGTAACTGTATTAGGAATTTGTTGGAAATGTTTACAAACTGCAATCTCAAGGATGGTTGTCTTGTATTGTGAGAGCATGGGTGGATCCTCATCCATCCACCTCAGGGTGGTGTACTTGAGGAGATCTTCAAGGCCAGTAGGACTCATCTGTCTCCCAACCTATGAACATGGTAGGATCTCAAGTCCACTCCATCCAAAAGTCCATCTTGGAGGTGCACCATCTTAATCAAGTCCAAGAGCACTCATTTGATTCCCAACCCATGAGTATGGTAGGATCTCCAATCCATCCATCTCGGGGTGGCGTGCTTGATAAGATGCATGAAGACTGCCTTCCTCAACAAGCCTTGGTACACTCATATGCCTCCCAACCCATGAACCTGCATCTCGGGTTGGCGTGCTTAATGAAGGAAAGACTGATACTTCACCTCTCATGAACTCAAAAGGTTCATTGTCCTTCCTATTTGCAAGCCATTTAATAAATTTAAAAAATGATTACTTATAGAAATTAGCTAAATGAATATTCTATTAAATACTCTTAAAAGGAAATGCAATTAAATTACTTACAATTAGAAATCACTTAATTTTTGCAAGGTATATCTATACATCTATAAATATTTGCAATCTAATATTATTCTTAAACTTATCTCATCTCACGATATTATTAATGCTGAAGAAAATATTTGTTTATACCTTTATGACTCAATTTCCCTTTTATTTTCCAATTTCCACTTCATATTTTTTCTTTGATGCCTTCCTCAAACAAAATCATATCCCTTTTATATCTTCCAATCCGAGGGAGTCACAACTCTTCACCAAACCATTTCCTTGTAAAGAGTTACAACCTTTCGATTCCCTTTATAGTTCAATTTTAATTAAATTATTCTATATATTAGTGCCTCCTTATTACATATATTTGGTGCCACCTTTAATTAATTTATTACATGGGCATTACAATACTTTAATTGCCTAGACCATAACTTAAAAAGGGGCTACAATCTGGTACTTGTGATGGGGGCATGACAAGCATGCATCTCTATATCCTTGGTGTTCTTATTCACTATAAAAAGTTTGAAATATAAAATAAAAGTTGATGCCTTACCTAGTGGAAATAATAAAAAGACATAACTAGTGAGATCAAGCATAATCCACTTGCTTTTAAGATTTTATCTTATCCATTTTTGGTTGGATTCACAACCCCTAGATTTGAAATGTATAATGGAAAAAGCGAACCTATGACACACTTGGGATCTTTTAATATTACATGTTTGGACTATGTGTACGATGATAAGTTACTTTAAATACCTTCTAAAGGACTTCAAAATATTATGCAATGGAATGGTTTTGTTCACCTCCTCATGTGTTTAGACATCACTTTTTTAGAAATTTCCAATGCTTTTCTGAGCTACTTAAGTGAATATTATTTTAAATGTCATTATTGTATATTTATCTGATTGTAAACAAGGATCAAATAAGCATATACATAATTTTGTTATTAGATTCTAATCCTTGTGTTCTAATGTGCTTTATCAAATTCCAGATGATGAGCTACAAATAATTTTATTTAAGAGACTGTTGTTTACTAGTCAACAAAGTGTACATTAAAAGTTATGCTTATTTTTATAGGTTTATGTGTCAAGTTGAGCAATGTTGAGATAACTTTGCTTGAGGCTAATGCACTTAAGTATAAATCTTCTCATGCAACTTTTAGGCCATCTTAGCCTTCTAAGTTTCAACATAAAATAGTTTTCAAAAGGATAATGAAAAATAACAAAACATTCAAGAATGTTGAACATGTTTCTACTACTTAGATCATGTTATTACTCTTAAGCCTTAAAATTTGAGAAGGTTATAAGACCATGAAATTTTAAATGTTATTCTTCAAACTTCTAAAATTATAATAAAATATTCTCTCTCAACCACCTACATGGGCATCTAAGTATCCATTCCCAAGATGTTAGAAATACAAATGTTAGTAATAGGTTTGTAAGGCCTATAACACCTTATTCTAACATTTTCCTAATTTATATTATACATTATAATGACATAAGGAGGAAATTTAAAATAAATCAAGTACATGATGCAAGACCTATGACTTCCCGAAACCATACTCATATTTTAGCAAGCATTCTACTCAACGAGGCAACAAAGATTAATAGTATGATACTTAGAACAATATGATTCGGTGCTACATATTGTTAAATTGTCTATGCATTTGCAATTTTGGGATTCATTGAACTAGTATTATAATTTTTTAGATTTAAATAGTCAATTCTATTTGCTATTGCATTTCTTTACTTATATATCCAATTTTTTTGAACTGATTAATACAAGTGAAACTAAGGTATTTTCATTTATTACTTATCACAAGCTTCGTCATTGTGTTTATTCATATTTCTGTGTGTAGAATCACAATTCAAAATTTTAGATCTAGGATTTCTTCCCTATGGTTGACAACATGAACAAGTATAGCAGTTTTGGTTGGGCTCATATGTAATGTTATCTTCTTCTTTAAGTGCCACAGGCTAGAACATGATTGCTTATCTAATACCAATTGTAATGCCCCTTCTTGGGATCTTCCCGATTTCTGTCCTAGAATAACAATTTCAGCTTAAGTCTAAGGAGGTAATTCATTTTCAATCCTCTTTATAGAATTATTATCAAATTTAATACATGACTTAAGATAATCCTATTTTAGGTCTTACAATAATATTAATAATCACTAAGAAGTAAGAATATATGATAACATCTAAATTTACATGAATTAACATTAAATATTAAGATTTCATGATAACATATAAATCCACATAAACCAAAATACATCAATAGCATTAACAATTATTCCAAGGCATATTACTATAATAACCATATTAGAAATTTGCTCGAAATGTTTGCAAACCACAATCTTAAAAATGGTCTTATATTGCAAGAGCATGGGTGGATCCCCATCTAT
Source organism: Sequoia sempervirens (assembly GCA_007258455.2). NCBI lineage: Eukaryota > Viridiplantae > Streptophyta > Pinopsida > Cupressales > Cupressaceae > Sequoia > Sequoia sempervirens. The sequence continues at coordinate 21,595 of VDFB02095219.1, read as the reverse complement.
CCACCTCGAGGTGGTGTACTTGAGGAGACCTGCAAGCCCAGGAGGATCCACCTCCTGACCCATGAACATGGTAGGATATCAGGTCCACTCCATCCTACAATACACCTTAGAGGTGCACCATCTTCCTTGATCAAGTCTAGGAGCACTCATTCGCCTCCCAACCCACAAGTATGGCAGGATCTCCAATCCATCCATCTCAGGGTGGTGTGCTTGATAAGATGCATGAATATTGCCTTCCTCAACAAGCCTAGGTACACTCATATGCTTCCCAGTCCATGAGCTTGCATATCAAGGTGGTGTGCTTGATGAAGGAAAGTTCGGTACTTGACCTCTTGTGAACTTGAAAGGCTGGTTGTCCTTCATATTTGCAAGCCATTTCTAGTAAATTTAAAAATTGATTACTTATAGAAATTAGCTAAATGAATTTTCTATTAAATAATCTTAAAAGGAAATACAATTAAATTTCTTACAATTAGCAATCACTTAATTTCTGCAAGGTATATCTATACATCTATAAATATTTGTAATCTAATATTATTCTTAAATTTATCTCACGATATTATTAGTGCTGAAGACAATATTTATTTCTGGGTGATCCCACAAAACTGGTTTACAATTCCGTTGAGGAAGGAAAATTGCAAAAATGCCCCCATGAAGAAAATTTCAGGTTTTGGGGGGTTTGCACGAAGGGGAGTTCACTCTAACCCAATAGGAGTTCGCTTGAACCCCCCTTCAAGCGAACCCTATTTAATGATGGGACCCTCATTTTGCATGTTTTCTAGAATGGAAACAAAGAGAAATTTTTAAAAAAGGGGGTTTTGCTCGAAGGGGGGTTCGAGCGAAGCCCCCCCTTTTGCCCTTCTCCCCTTCTTGCACAAAATTTCTACAAAAAAATGCCTTTCAAAGCTTGGGTTGAGGATGAAAATGGAGGAAACTTCACATACCCAATTGGATGATGGTAGTACTTGGAACAAGCTATCCATCTAATATAATTTTAAGTATTTTGGTTTTATTATGTATTTTTTTTAGTTTAATTAAACATAGGTTTTTCACTAAAAGTCAAGCTCTTTGTTCTGCACATGTGGAAAAATAGTAGATTATCATAAAAAATTCTAATAAATATGTTTGGGTTAGGTATTGATGTCCTTGATCCAGTAAAAAAAAATTGAATTTCGATACATATAAATTTTTTTATGTTGTTTATGGTCCTATGTTTGAATTGTAATTGGTTTGACTTCAAAACTTGATTAAGAAAAAATATTTAATAAAACACTATGAAACCAAATGGAATTGTTAGATATCATAGTTACAAAGGTGAATTCGAAAAAATTAGAATTTTATCCTTCATAGAAAAAAAGTTATGTTGTTTACGGTGAGTATCACTCCTTAAAAATGGTGTTTATTGATAAAAACTAGTTTTCAAAGGAGATGGAAAAAGAAATACAATTTGATTCAAAATAAAATAAAATTAGAATCTATAGACAAAATGTCATAAATCACTAGTTCGCATCATCTTCAAGTTCCTCATGGTTTAGCAGCTATAGATGCCCAAAAGTGAAGATTTAGTTAAAAAATTCAGTTCAATATCTAGTTTGGCCAAAAATTGTAAAACAGTATTGTGGGATCACCCTTCTGCTTTTATGACTCAATTTCCGTTTTATTTTCCAATTTTCACTTCATATTTTTTCTTGGATGCCTTCCTCAAACAAAATGATATCCTTTTTATATCTTCCAATATAAGGAAGTCACACCTCTTCACCAAACCATTTCCAAAGAGTTACAACCTTTTGTTGGCCTTTATAGTTTAATTTTAATTAATTTTTTAATTAATTTTTTCTATATATTAGCGCCTCCTTATTACATATATTTGGTGCCACCTTTAATTAATTTATTACATGCGCGTTACAATACTTTAATTTCCTAGACCATAATTTAAAAAGGAGCTACAATCCGGTACTTGTGATGGGGGCGTGACAAGCTTGCATCTCTATATCCTTGGCGTTCTTCTTTAATATAAAAAGTTTGAAATATAAAATAAAAGTTGATGCCTTACCTAGTGGAAATAAAAAAGACATAACTAGTGAGATCAAGCATAATCCACTTGCTTTTAAGATTTTATCTTATCCATTTTTGGTTGGATTCACAACCCCTAGATTTGAAATGTATAATGGAAAATGGGATCCTATGACACACTTGGGATCTTTTAATATTACATGTTTGGACTATGTATATGATGATACGTTACTTTAAATACCTTCTCAAGGACTTCAAAATATTATGCAATGGAATGGTTCTATTCACCTCCTCATGTGTTTAGATATCAATTTTTAGAAATTTATAATGCTTTTGTGAGCCACTTAAGTGGGAATATTATTTTAAAGGTCATTATTGCATATTTATTTGATTGTAAACAAGGATCAAATGAGCATATAAATAATTTTGTTATTAGATTCTAGTCCTTGTGTTCTAATGTGCTTTATCAAATTCTAGATGATGAGGTACAAATAATTTTACTTAAGAGATTGTTGCCTACTAGTCAACAAAGTGTACCTTAAAAGCTATACTTATTTTCATAGGTTTTTGTGTCAAGTTGAGCAATGTTGAGATAACTTTTCTTGAGGCTAATGCACTTGAGTATAAATCTTCTCATGCCACTTTTATTCCATCTTAGCCTTCTAAGTTTCAACATAAAATAGTTTTCAAAAGGGTAATGAAAAATAACAAAAAAAATGAATGTTGATCATGTTGCTACTACTTAGACTATGTTATTACTCTTAAGCCTTAAAATTTTAGAAGCTTATAAGACTTCATAAACTTTTAAATGTTATTCTTCAATCTTCTAAAATAATAATAAAATAAATACTCTCTCAACCACCTACATGGGCATCTAAGTATCCATTCCCAAGATGTTGGAAATATAAATGTAGTAATAGGATTGTAAGGCCTATAACACCTTATTCTAATATTCTTCTATTTATATTATACATTATAATGACATAAGCAGGAAATTTAAAATGAATCAAGTACATGATGCAAGACCTATGGCTTCCCTGCACCAAGAGAACTTGTCCATGTTCATTGGTTTCATAACTAAATTTGTAACATTACTCAAAGTGTTAATCTTTTGAATCATGACTTTAACACTTTCCACATGAACTAACAAAGTGATTATACATTAATGTTCTTAGCATAAGCATGTTACATTGAATTCCTAGCCAAATAAATAACACTTTAACTATCACAACTAACATTAACCACCCTACAATAAAAACTAACTCTTAAACATAGTATTTGTAACCACACCACCTCCTAATAAGCATGTGTAACAACTATATACTTTGCTTTGATAGTGGATAGAAAGATAATAGTTTGTCTTTTAATCATCCAACTAACAACCCCATGAAAGAGAGAAAACACATAGCCAAGTTAGTGGACCTTTGAATATCCAAGTCACTTGCCCAATTTGAATAAGCAAAGCCTTGTATATTCAATAACTTGTCCACATCATTAGAACTATGATAGAATACAAATAATAAAAATTTCCTTGAAAACATCTCAATACCCTCTTAATATTAGTCCAATGCACTAAATTAGGGTTAGACATAAACCTTACTAAGAATTCCCACTACTTGGGGAATATCCAATTTAGTGCATACCATTTCATACAATAGATTCTCTACTGATTTCCATTTCATAAAATACTTTATAAGTACATAAATATTTATTAGTTTGTAAGCATGTGCATAGAAAATTGAAATAAAATTGTGTTGTATACTTACCTTGTTTAAGATAATTTTTTTGTGAAATGGTCCCTACTGATTTTTATTGCCAAAATAAATTTTAATACCTCTAAATCCTTCATATCAAATACACTAGAAATATGAGTTTTAAGATCCTTAATTATCAACTTGCTATTACCAATAAACAAGCCATCAACATACAAGACAAATATTAGAAATATGAGTTTTAAACTCCTTTCTTTTATATATTCTTTAAATTTAATTTTATGTTGGTTGCTTATTTATATTAACATGCATGATTCATGGCAATTCACACACAAGTCAAAATGGCACCAACATGTAAGGGTACAAAGTGCATCCCTTGCACTTTTCATTATTCATTTTGTACTTATTCCATTTGACATGAATGCAATAATTCAGTACAAATGGTATAAAATTTTAAATATTTGACATCCAATATGTACATTATCAATTTTGATTCATGGGCAGGTGCACAAAGATGGGGGACAAAAAGTGGCCACCCCACCTTTATGGACAATAAAAGCCATAACATACACATGTTATGGCTTGGAGTGACTGAGCCTTAGGATCAATCACTACGAAGCAATAATGCGAGCATATTATTGCTTGGTAAAGCAATAAAAATAAAAATAATATTTCATTCATCATTTTCTATCAACAAAAACTTTTCCCGTGGCTTGCAAACCCTTCAAAGCGTGCTCATGTTCTAGGAAGCCAAATTTCTTGCCAAATATTTATTGATTCTTTGCCAAAATTCCGCTACAATGTAGGGGAGGTCAAATGAGTAAGTTATTTCAATTTTTTAGTGAGAATTTTGTATTAAATAGGTAGATTGAATATGTTTTTTGATGAAAATTTATTTAATTTTTAAGAATTGTGAATGCACCCCAAAATATTGAAAATCCTAATTCACCTCATGATGAAATCTTTCTTGAAGAACAACCTAAACAAACACATCCTATAATTTCTCATCATGCTTCACGAACATAGTAAAATATATTGGGTCAAATTGAAAATAACAAAAAAGAAATTGAGGAGTTAATTGCAAGGTTGAGAGATCCTACAAGAACAAACTCACATAGGACTTCCCTCACTCAATCATTGCAACCCATAATATCTCATGTAGATTTAGTTAGCAAGCAAATAAATAGTTGGTCCGAAAAGAGACAAGAGCTAAGATAATTTTACGTAGACAAATTAGCATATAAACAAGTTAAAGACAATTTTTTTTTGAAATTTGACTTGTGTACACTATTCACAGACCCGAGAATGAATCAACCCTACACAATGCATGCAAGAGGTTCCCTATCTATTGGTGCAATCACCAAGGGATAAAGATAAATTTTTGGGATAGGTGGTGGATGGTTTTTGATCATCCTCCATGCAACAACAATGAGGTACCACAATATTTTTTGAGGAAACTCTATTGTGAGTTTGTCAATAAAATCCCAAACTATTTTAACATGGGAGAGTTCTAGGGTAGAGGTGGGGGATTTGCATAAGACAAAGTGGGGGCACGTCTTGACCCATAGTAGCTAGTGAGACCACTCACTAGACCAAACTATGATCATGTGACTATCCATTCTATTGTGAAGGAGAGAGTTGAGGTGGATACCTTGCAGTTAATTAGCTCACTCACTCAAAGCCTCATACAACATACTAGCCTCTAACATAGGGTGAGGCAGGTGAGTCTTCCATACGTCCAATTCTAGCTCATTTATGTCAGGCTTGTGGGTCACTTTGCGTTTATGATCCTGAGGATAGTCAAGATGCATGTGCTTAGGCTACATCTCCAACTGATTAGATGGTGATGATAGATATTCTCCTAAGTGATACATTTGGCTTTAATAGTTAGGTAAATGTTAGCAAGTTCATTTAATTTAATTTATTAAATTTCATTTTTGAAATGCATGATTAACTAAATTAGTTGAATGATAATAATAAAATTTTAGGGTCATAGTGTTCACCCTACTTCTAGCAGTCCTCCACCTCCCTATTATATGATGATGTCTAGTGTAGAGGTATGTAACTAGTAAAGAATTATAAATATTATATGTGAATAGTTGAACATTGTATGAATGGTATTCTTATATCTTTCTTTGGATGTTGAATGGGTTAATGTTGGGAATTCGACAACAACACTTGGCAGTGGAGGTGGTATTCGAAATTTCACATAAGTAATACAAATAATTTTTAATTTTAAAATAAAAATATATATTTCATAATTGAATAATGTTTAATGACTTGAAGGTTCTACATAGTTTGTAAGTATGCTTTGTACTTTTTAATTAAATTGATTTCAAGTTGCTATGTACTTCATAATCTATGAATTTCATTTGATCATGTTGTTGACCTCTAAAAGTATAGGTTAGTGGTGTCAATTAATTTTCCACCTTCTATAGACCTCTTTATTGGATTAAATCTTGGGACCTTAATCAACCAAACCTAACTATTCTATGTGATTATGATAAATGCATCTCTTCATCAAAACTCGTAATCATTTGTTTAGGCAAAAAATGAATATCTATGGCTAATTTATATGGTATTGATCATTCATTGAATCCAATCCTATATGACATTGATCTACCTTGTCTATCTAACCAAGGCCATGTCTATTGGTGTGAAGTTCTACTCACACTCATGATCTTGATCCACTTAAATACAAAATAAAAAACAAACAATTAGTTAACTAGGCCCATCAAACACTATGGTTACAAGCCAACTTTGTACAAATTTTTGCACTTTGGTGATGTGTAGGTGTATAAAAGAACATTCATTTCACTCATTTTGATAATGCTCAGAATAAGGAAATCAATTCTTGAACATTCATTTGCATCTATATTCAATACTAAAATCAAGCAACAAAACTAATAATACTCATCCTAACACATTTGAATCATGTAAAAATGAATTTAATATTCATTTGCATGTTGAATCTTGCTATCTATGAGGGTATTTCAAATACCAATGGATTCATTGAAAGGAACTAAAATTTTGATAAAGAATATCACTATCTAGTAATATAGTTTTTAATGAATTCAGACACATAATTTAAAGATCTTGAAAGATCAAGTGCATCATTATAAAATAGGTTCATAGTCACAATTTAGATCTATGATTGCAAGGTCAATCTATCACTAGTGCAAAAATATATCTTTTGATTTAGATCCACATACATGACTATGTAGAACATCTATTGATTCTAAGACACACCGACTTCACTATCTTCATTAATCAACATTCATCCCTTTTAATAATTCTAAGTATCCTATATCCATTAACTTTTATTTTCTAACATGACTCTCCATTTCTCTTTATAGTTTAATTTGATACATTTATTTAACTCATTATCCCAATGAATTTTATTTATCCTTTACTACAATATATTGTATTATATAGTGTTAAATATATATAACTATTTTATGGCTAAGTATTTCATAAAACTCTTTCTTTACCCTCTACCACCATTAAATAGTGAAAATACATTGTGAAGTTTTCATTCAATCAAAACATGATGTATAGTATTTCATGTTTATGATCACACAATTATACCCCAAAACATACACTACATCTCACACTAAATATTATATAATCCTATATTGCTCATGAATTTTAAGTTGTGATAGTGAAATGGTATTCATATGAAAATCTGTTAGGTTCAAAATATTTTGGTGTTTCTATTTCTCTAGTAAACATCATGTATTATACAAAACCAAATCACATTCTCAACTAAGCATTAACTATGCAATTGTAAAATACAAACTCTAATCTAGCCATCATACAATAAATCCCAATAAATCCCCTTGTTATGTCATATTCACTATAATTATGGGATTCATAACTAGACTAAAACTAGCACATTAGTCCATTAACCACCTATTAAACTATGAAGCATTGTATACTTCAATAAGTATTCAAAATTTTGTTGACTATGACATACATTATAATCCATGACCTACATCATCCTCAATACGGTCACACTTGGTTATTCAATTTAGTAGGGGATGCATCCAATTGTTCACCTTATTGACAATGGTCTCAGTATTGTAAATAAAGGATATGGTGAAACATAGTTATTTATGATATCATAATAAATATGCATGGGAACCCACACACTATCAATAATTAAAGTCATAAATAAGGATGTACACATTATCAATAACTATGACCTTACAACACTTGTTAGTAGGAACACACAAATTGAAACCATTTTTACCAAGCCATATTTCACCAATCCAACTATGAAGAATTCACATAATCCATCAAAATATGGTAAAATAGTGGATTCCCTTATCATCTTCTATATCTTTTAAGCTTCATCAAAAAAATATGGCTATTAAATGCTTTTATGATCACTATCATGCTTAAAGTTGGATTTGATAGAAGTCGTCGAAGGAAACCTTTATGAGTGATATCAAATGTTTTAATTATAACTAAATCATGCTTGCACATGTCTTGGGATGGAATCTACATTCCATGTAAATTAATTGTTAACGGTTAAGTTGGGTCTTTATCACTATTGGATGGTTTAAACCATTTAAATATCTATGTAAAAAGTCAATATCGGGTAATGTAAAGAACTTTCACTCATGTAGTTTTGGTAATTGAATAATTTTGTTGCATTTTCAGATGATGCAAGTAGAAACTCCTCCTAATATTGATAGGATACTGAAGCATTGTTTTTGTTACAATAGTAGCGAGTTTGATGCCTTTGACAGAGGTATGACGTAGATTAGTAAATTTCACATTTTATTTGTTGTTTTATCTATTTATTACTAAAAATATAAATGATATTCATTTGTAGTTTAATTGCTATTTGGATGGTTGCTACAGGGCTTCACAATTCCAAATCATGAGTGTGTTGTTGTTGTGGGTGAGAAGAGTGATTATTTGTATGCAGTAAGTGATTATTTTGTTATATTTCATCTTATAATGTAATTTCTATATATTAATGTCTATACTTTTTATTGTAATAGGCGGGGCTTCAAGAATATTTAAACAAGAGGTCGAGTGAACGAGTTTGAAGGAGACCAGGGTGATCCCACAATATTAGTTTACAATTCCAATGAGGAAGGAAAATTGCATAAACACTCCTATGATTTTTTTTTTTTGCTTTTTAGGGGCTTGCACCAACTGGGGTGTTCGAATGGACCCAAAGGGGTTCAAATGGACCCTAGTTCGAGCGAACCCTATTAAATGATGGGACCCACTTTTTGGATTTTTTTTTTTATGAAGACAATGGAAAATTCAATAAAGGGGGGAGTTCACTCGAACAAGGGTCCATTCGAACCTTGGCTCTAGGAAACCCCCAAGGGGGGTTTGCTCAAACTAGGGTCCATTCGAACGCTGGTTCTAGAGAACCCCCAAGGGGGGTTTGCTTGAACCTAGGTTCATTCGAACCCCCCTTTTTGCTCTTCTCCCCCTCTTGCACCAAATTTATGCAAAAAATTTCCCTTTGAAGCTCGGGGTGAGGATGAAAATGGAGGAGACTTCACAGACCCAACTAGATGATGGTAGTCCTCAGAATGAGCTATCCATCGAATATAATTTTAATATGTTTTTGTTTTATTATGTATTTTATTTTTTAGTTTGATTAAACATATGTTTTTCATCAAAAAATCAAGCTCTTCGTTCTGCACATGTGGAAAAGTAGCCAATTATCAATTTTTTTTGAAAAATATCAGTGCACTAGATATTGATGTCCTTGATCCAAAAAAAAAAATTGATACATACAAAAAAGTTATGCTTTAGCCAATGAATCATGTCTAAATTGTAAAAGGTTTGACTTTGAAACTTAATTAAGAAAAAAATATTCAATGAAATGCTATGAAACCAATTCCATGCACTAGATATTGTAGTTATGAATCTAGATTTGAAAAAATTAGAATTTTATCCTTTATAGAAAAAAAGTTGTTAGTCAGTGACGTCACTCTTTAAAAATGGTGTTTACTGTCAAAAACTAGTTTTTGAAGGAGATGGAAAAATAAGTGCAACATGATTCAATTTTTTTTGAAAAAATACATTTAGAATCTACAAACAAAATGTCACAAATCACTAGTTTGCATCATCTTCAAATTCCTCATGATTTAGACGCTATAGGTGCCTGAAAGTGAAAATTTAGTTTAAAAAATTTAGTTCAATGTCCAATTTGGCAAAAAATCGTAAACCAGTATTGTGGGATCACCCACCACCATCATACTCATCTATACCCCCCTGATAGTCAAAGGCCGCTCGTGATCTATTTCCTTTGCCTAGAGGGAAATGACTATGTATTAAGGTCCTTTGTTGTATGCCTATATGAAATTTTTCAACATATATTTTGTATTGCATATATGTGACATTCTATGTCCATATGGCATGCATTCTTATAAGCCTATATGTTATACTTATATCTAAATATATTGATGTATGCCTACATGGATATCTGGTTAATACATATATTTTTTTATCAATGGTGTCCATATTTGCATCATAAATGATTATTTAAATAAATGAATAATGAATTGACATAACTATAAATGATTAATGTTATCCATATTTGCATTATAATCATTAATTGAAAAAGGCTCACTTTTCCATTTGGATTGTAGTATGGTCACATACTTGTTAGTGTTTGGAAATAATGCATCATACCCACATTCTTAATCCATTTCCTACATAACCCCATGAGAGAAAAGCATGCATGCAAGCTTACATAATAACCATAATGAATAGATCAAAATAGACAAGCCACAAGATAACACAATATATACCCTAGGAAAACCTTCAAGAGGGAAAATACCAACCTCCAAAAGCCTCCATACTCCATCTATTATTCAACAATAAAACAATACATGCACTTACAAGAGTTATCATGAATACTTATGAAACATCAAGTTTCTCCAATGCATCCTCCATGTGTTCAAGGATGAATCCACACATCCCATGCCATGCTTCACATATGCACATCTCAGAAAGATAATAATGACAACCCACTCACCCAACCAACCTTAACCACTAAACATGTGCTTGCTTTTATAAATACAAGATACATAGATACAACCAAGTGGTAAGATAAAACCATGTACCAGTAAACCATGTGAATACAAAACCATTGACCCCTCATTTAATATTGGGTACTAAGTTCTCACTTTATTAAATATTCCCCAATATTAAATTATTATCCCATATCTATCACACATTAAATAATGAACCGATGTTACAATACAACATACAAGTGGTCCCCAAATAATTATCTAGTGTGATTAACCACACCTCCTAGGTGCATCACAACTAAATAATTATTTAATTACAACATTATAATATAACATTTTATGCAATGGTGTACAACACTATATCCTAACATTCTCCCACTTGTTGTATACATTGCATAAGGGATCAATCAATGAAATACCTCATCATAGCCATACACGAAACCACATGAATCTCCAACATGCTCTTGTGTTCCATCAAGATACCTGCAATAAAACAAAAGTGACCTCCATATCAAGCAAGTAGTCCTCTCATCCCCCAATGTGCCACCTATGGAAGAAAAGAAACATGCCAAGATGACATCTCCTTCTGCCAACACCTCAAAGTGCAACATTGTGTCAAGTATGATCTCCTAACAACCCCAAATGACAAGCCTCAACGACACCCAAATAGGGAAAACTTTAGTGGTGAATCTTTGCCAATTGGTGAATTTTATAAATCGGGCAAGTGGAAATTGGCGAATTAATCGCACCCAACAGGGTGTCCAAATCACTCATATTTTATGAATTATTGGTCCAATGCATGTCCATTTGCCATCAATTTTTTTATGAGGCATATTTAAGCAACAAATTTTCCATAACAAACTATGCATTTCAAATGGACCGATTAATATTTTTGCCTAGAATCCCGAAAGCATGTAATAAAACACCTACATATTCACTAATACTATTAAAACAAAATTGTATTAGGACCTATTTTCCAATTAAAATTTACAAATAGTTTCTTGTGAAGACCCATTTTTCCAATTAAAATTTACAAATAGTTGCTTATGAGGACCCATTTCGCCAATAACATTAAAAAATAATTACATTTGAGGACACATTTCACCAATTGTCGTGACACCTCCATGCTAATCGTATGGTCATAATCACTTTGAAAATTACAACATATCATTTTATAAGCACACATGATTCTCCAAATTTTTAATATACCATTTAAAAATCTCGAATTCACCAAATATGGATTGATATAAATACAATTGAAACTTTCATTTATTCTTACACATTTTGTTCAGTTCTTGATTCAGAAGTTGGACTTGGAACCTTGAAGTTGATCATTACAGGAAAGTTACAAACTTACAACACATGCATTCCTGCATTAGCGAATAACAAGTCAGTGAAAACCTAAACTTAAAGGTGAGTGATCATTTCTTCATAGTGTTATTAGATTTATTTATCTCTTTTCCATTCTTGCTTCAATCTTAAAGATGATATTGAGTAGGGAATGGGATCTATATTCTTTATCCTTCTTAAACAAGAAGACATTTTTTTCCAACTTTTATTTGAAGTGAGAGATCAATATATTGAGCAGTAAGGGTAAGATCCTCAGGGTGGTGAAGGGACTGGGAGGCCATCAAAATGCCCAAAACGTAGAGGTACCATAAAGTCTTACTTTGGAATTGGAAATTCTTCTGATCCATCAGATCAAGATGGAGCTACATCATCAACTCTTCCACCAAATATTAATGAAGAAGGCATTCACAACAACTCACCACCACTAGAAGGTCAAGGTGAGATTTCCATTGAGTTAAATGAGTCAAATGAGGATGGAAATACCACAGAAGATGTTCCAAGGGATACCTGGTTAGCCAAAATGAGATAATTGACTTGGATCAAGATGATGTTGGTAGCAAGAAAAGAAAAGGCAAATCAAAAGTGGGGCGCAAGTGGGAAATGACAAGGAATTTTCAACTTGGTTGGTTGTTAAAGTAACCATTCATTGTTTTTTGATGGAAGCAAACAAAGTTAGAAGCGCAATAGAATGCATGTAGCCCATGATTTGTAGTTGGAAATGTAAAAGACTAAGTTCTGACTAAGCTTGACACTATAGAAAAGCATATTGGTAAAGTTTATGAAAAACAAATCATAGACAGAAAGGAACAATCAGTCGTATGATGGAAATCAAAGGAAGAATGTATTCATGTTAAGTATACCACAGAATATGAAGAGCATAAGCAAAGAATGTCGAAGCTTGCTACATGTCAAGGTACAATTGAGGCTCAATTTGGAAAATCAATGGAAGGAGTACATCTATCAAAAACTGTTCAGATGAGTGTTGTTTTTCATATTTTGTCCAGAGGGCATCCTATGACAGACTACCCAAAATATTTTAATTTATTAACTTTTTTGGGTGTTCCTCACTTTCCTAGATCACATTGGTCAATAAACACTGGATGGGAATGGGAAAAATATCTTGCTACAATGGAAAAGCAAGATTTAAAGGAGAAAGTAAAAGAGTCAAACTTCATTGCATTATCTTTAGATGAAGTTACTGTGATAGACAATACTTCTTGGGTCTGTATCCATGTGTATACTGTAAAACAACATGTCTGCCAACCTCATCTTCTATGTGTTCATAAAATGAAGGAAAATTCAACATCACAAAATCTATTTAAACTAGTTAAGAAATATTTGAATGAAATTGAAGGTATGAATGAGTTGAAAATTTCCAAAAAGTTGGTGTGTGTAGGAGTTGATGGAGCTACAATGATGCAAGGTCAAAGGATCAGTGTTTGCACAAAGTTACAAACTACTTGCTCACCATACATGTTTGGAATTCACTGCATGGCCCATAAAATGAATTTAGCATTCAAAATTGTAAGCAAGTTTCCTATAGTATCAAAAGTTAAAAATCTAGTCCGCGAACTCTATGCATACTTCTGCCGAAGTCTCAAACATTTCAAAAAATTTCAAATTTTTTCTAAGGGAATAACAGTAGGAAACAAGCTTCTCAAGGATGTTGATACCAAATGGATCTCCCTGCATGGACTAGGGCAACGAGTTCTTTCAAAATATCAATCCTTGATTGGAGTAATGTATAAGTATCGTAACACAATAGACAAAGCTCTTGACCTCTTACATAGGTTAAGCAATATAAAGACACTCTTGACTTTAGCTAGTCTTCTCCCCATGCTGAATGAAATGAACAATCTTGTGAAGAAAGCACAAGATAGAACTATGTATATTTATGAATATGAAAAACTATGTAGTCATACATGCATGGCCCTCAATCATCTATATCTAGATCTAACACAAGAAAGCCCAAATTATTTCATGTGGTAGAAAATTACTGATTTGAGTAAGCCTGATAATTATTTATAGTTTAATGCAAGCGGGCACTTATGTATCTGTCTACGTGGATATGAGATACCAATGTACCACTGTAAGATAGCTAGGCACTCTATCAGAGAAGTACCTGTTAGAAAGGAAGATTTTAACGACATTGTTAAATCTGTTTGTGATAATTTGAAGGAAATTTGCAAAATGTCTTTCCTCAAAGATTTATGAAAGATTCCCTCGACATGAAGTACTTGAAGCCATGGGTATTGTGTATCCTCAATTTTGGCTAAATCGAGATAGTCCAAAATATTTTCATGATAAAGTAAGTATCTTGATCGAACAATTTTCAAAAAGTGTAACATACAATGAGCGGATAATAGAAGGAATTTTAAATGAAGATAAGCTTAGAAAATAATGTAAGAATTTTTCAAGTATGAAGTGGACCCGATTATGATTCCATGGGCATCGAGAAGACATTTGGTGGAATCAATAACAAAGAGTTTGGACAAACTTAGGTCAGTGAAATATTGCATGATGCAGGCCATGGGAATTTCAAACTTGTTGATTTATGTCAAACAATGATTTTGGGGTCGGTGGAGGATCATAGAGTTTTCAATTCATTGGAATTTTTGAAATCAAAGATAAGAAACAAACTAGACAAGAATTTGGAAAATTGCTTGAGGGTGAAAGGAACTGTGTATAATGTCAAAAAATTTCCTTTTGAAAGGGAACTCACAATCTAAGAGATTACATCTTGAGAAGAGAGTTGTGCAACCTCCAATTGATCAATTTAGTCTTGGTAGCCTTGGAAATGGTGAGTGGGACAAATGACAATGACACAATAAATGTTGAATTTGAGATGCAGGCTGAAGAAAATGAAGGCTTGACTGAGAATCAAGATGAATCTCTTACTTTATCTCAAGTTGAACGCCAGTTTTAGGACCCTGACTCCATTTGGGAAATGGAAGTGGATTAGTAGCTTTTAGGTATTTATACTGCACTTCATGAATCATTTTCCAAACTGTAGTTGATGGTATTTTATATTGTATTCCATGAAATTGTGAATCATTACACTTCATGAATCATATTCCAAACTATAGTTGATGATATTTTATATTGTATTCCATGAAATTGTGATATTTTATATTTTATATTGTATTCCATGAAATTGTGATATTTTATATTTTATATTGTATTCCATGGTATTGAATTTGATATGTGATTTTTGCATCATGTTTTAAAATTTTTTTATTACACTACTTATAAATTCCTATTGCATTGCCATTCACACAATCTTTAATAAATAACTGAAAGGAATATTAATCCATTTCTTGAACATAAACTAATAGTTCAACATCCATAACTTATAAATAATTGTTGATTATTTTGAGTCAGATGATAGTGAATACAATAATGGAGAGCAAGATAGGTTGATAATGTATTCAAAATTAAAGAAACACACTTAAGTATTTGAGTCATCTTTTGTTATTACAAAGCAAAATTAAAAAAATTCCTAATATCCTATATGTGTTATCAAATAGCTTATAGTAGGCATCCCAAAAGATGATTAAATTTGGTTGCCTTTCTGATCTGGGTGTTCTATTGATTTGGAAAGTGTCATAGGGCTTAGGGTTCTAGTCGTTCTTATGTTCTAGGGTTTGTGTGTGTTCTAAACCCTCTCAAAAACCCTAGGTTTCTTTTTCTTTTACCTACATTCTAATAATTTAATTTCGAAGTTGACCAGGTTTTTCCTACTTCTGGTCTCTTAAGTCATATCTTATGCCTTTTTGTCCATTTAGTCATCGGCCCCTTGAGCCTAGTGTTCCCAGTTGCTACCTATAGAATCCTTATAAATCTTCCCTTGTCTTATGTAGGTCATAAAATTATTTAATTCTTGTTCTTTCCCTAAGATTGGGTTTTAATATTCACTCAATATCGTTCATGTTATAAACCTAGGTAGGTGACCCCTTTTAAGTCTTGTAATAAGTGCACGTGCTTATTAAAATCCTTTGTTATGCTTGGTGGGTCCCATTAACTACTTTCTATTGGTTCCTCTCCATCTCATAGGGTTAAATTAATCAAATTAAGGATCTGACGGGATAGTGGGTAGGTGACACCTGACCACCCTTTTGGAAGGTCCTATCAATGCTCGAAGGCACCGATGACTAAAGGTGTTCAAATCAATGGTTACTATGGTTTCTAACAAACAAATCTCAGGCGTTCCCCACCTCCCCGTTGCCGTAAGATGCACACAATTTAAACCCAGAGGGGAAGTGGGGAGGTTGACATGTAGACAATTTCAATGCTTGAGAGATGGTGGAGCCCATGGAGTGACACAAAGATAAATCCACATGGAATTTTTTGGTTGGTAAATGGCAACAACATTTGTAGTCATATTTTCAAACTTATTTGACCGAATCTAATCCATCTATTGGTCCATCTCATTGTGATATTGATAGTTAAAATTCAAAGTTCAAGATTGAGGGAAAATGAGCTATATCAACCATTTGGGTTCACACGAGCAAACCATAATGGTGAATATGACACAAAGCTACCAAATTTCCAATTGGTATGTTTTAAAGCCATAAAACTTGCTTTAAAGTATAATTGCAAACTGTTAAAGCATTTAATGTGTTTAAGGAGTTCTTGCTAAAAATTTTAAGCTCGTTTGAAAAGAATTAGGGTTTTCAAGCATCTACAAAACCAGTAAGTAAAATTGCTATCTTGCTTCTCAGTTGTTTAAATTTTTTCCGTAAGTGCTTGTTCTATCATTTTTTCATTAGGGTTTGTGGTTTCGTTGCATTTCTTTTGAGGTTTGACGTTCAATTCAAATGATTAGCCTGTTTAGTCCTATTATTGCCTTGCATCAACCTATACCCTAGTTGTAAGCTTGCAATTTGCTAAGTAGAAAACCCTAGTTTGCATAAACTTAGTTACTATGGAACCCAAAGTCAAAGCATCCTCATCAAAAGACCAATCTTCTGAGTCGAATCCTGCTAAAAGACCTTTGTCACATGACTTAACTGAACAATTGGTATCTTCAACCTCTGAGAAATCAAAGGAACAACATATGCACTTTGGCCCTAGAACTAAATTTGGCATCACTGATTATTATTGTACAATTAAAGATGCTTCCCTACCGTACTCTAGATGGAGACTTTTCCAGGGATGGTTTGGAAATTGGAATGCCGGTATCCCTTTCTGCAACCCCTGTAGGTTGGACATGGGTAAACTAGTTGTACCCAACATGTTCATAGATGTTGATCTTCTCAAAGCAATTGCTACGAACCATGATCCTCTGGTTAGGGTTGTTAGAGATCATGATGGAAAAAATATGGTATGGGTTAATAAGGAAGAAGTTACATATGTGTTCAAGCTGAGTACTTGGAGTAGTGAAATGGTTAAGATTGATGAGTAGATGTTGAGGGAGGAATAAAAAAGGGTAAAACACAACTTCAGGGTGTTGGTGTTGACCAATTTTTTGATATCAGTAGGGAAGGGGATCAACAAAAGAAAGATTACTTTAGGACCCTCTGATGTTGAGCCCCTCCCTATTAAAAGTATTTACAATCATATTTTCACAATACCTTTTACTCCCTTTTCCAAATTCTAGGGTTTGATCCTATCTCTAGCATGTCGATGGCCCATATGTACATGGATGTGAGTATCCAACATCTTAACATAAATACCTTATATTATTTTTCCACCTATATAGTAGAGGAAATTCACAAAGGATTGGTGGCCTTGAAGGGTGGGAAAATTTGTGTCATATTTTGGTGGTTTTCACTCTTTATGCATATGTTTCTTTTCAAAGGTGTAGACTATTTTGGTCAAGAGATGAAACTTAAAAGGTTTGTGGATGGTATTGAGATTTTGGTGCAGTCATGGACCCCTATATTGGATAGGAATGAACAAAGACCAAATATATGACTGCTAAAAATCTTTTTGCCACCAAATTGAGGCAGGCTCTAATGGTGGATGTACCTAGGATCCCCAAGGAGTTACATAATTTTTTGAGGCTAGCTTAAAGGAGGCTTGATTTGAATATTGCTCACAACTGGGGGGATGTAATCCCTTATAACAATTGTACAGTTCTAAGGGTATTTGGCACACAATTGACACCCCACATACTCCCCAGGGAAGTGCCTATGAGGATTGGGTTTTTGGAGGTGATGTGGCAGCTAGGGAATGTAAATGATTTCTTGGATGAGAAGTGAAAGGGAACTTTCTTCCCTACATACATTGTGTTTTCTAATATTATCGTGATTACATATGGATGGAGAAATATTATGGAGCACTATCTCAGTCATTACAATATGAAGATCCAAGCATACATGAGATATGACCCTGAGGGATTCATAGTTTGGTTAATGAAGAGAAATAGGGGAGGTCGGTATGTTCACACCCACACTATGCCTAATGACCTCATTAGAAATATTTTTGATCTTGATGTCCAAATTGAAAAAATGAAGAAGTGGGATGCTTTTATGAAATTGGAAAGAGAAATTAAAAGGTTACAGAGCCTGATTTTAAAGCTTTGTCAGATATTAGTGACCAAATTTTAAAGATTGAAGTTGTGATACAAAATTTTGACAAAGTAGTGGCAAGCTTAAAGGAGATAAAATTTGTGCAAGATAAGGGGAAGGCCCCTATGATGGAGGGAGTGTCAATTGCGTAGCCTTCCAAGAAGGTGCACATGTATTCAAGGAGGAAAGGAAAAATAAGGAAGAAAAAAATAGTTGCTACTCCTGCACAATCTAGGGAGTCAAAAGTGCATCCACCACAACAACAACTACCTCCACTATCACCACATCATTCTTCTTCCCTTGAAATAGTTGAATTGGATTCTCCAATTAGAGAATCATCCCCTCCAAGGGAGCCATGCCTATCAATAAAGAAGTAAAAGGTTGAAGCTTCTGGTCTGGTTGACTATCCTGTACAGGAGTCAAATGATGAAATTGCTATAACTAACGAGGAAATGATGCATGGGTTGTCATCTCCTCAGGGGGAAATATCATAGAATTTGAGCCTTAGGTTGAGCAAATCTTACCTAAGTGGAATAAATAACTTTGAGGATGTCAGATTCCAAGCTTGTGAAAGCTTTATGGAAGATGATCAATTTTTCAAGACACAAGATTTCAAGGAATATGCATGGAGAGAAATGAAGTATGAGTATGCAACATTGGTGCAAAAAAGGAGAAGTGAGATCCCTGAGAAGCCCCAAGTGGTTGTTGAAGCTGAGGTCCAAGATGAAATGAGGGCCAAGTATTCAAACATTTTTGTAGAAGAGGGCAGTGCATTGATGAGAAAGAGTGGAGTGTTATTACTTCTAGAATGGGACCTAGCATAAACAATTGCTTTTGACACTATGAGAAGACAAGAAGCCCCTATTTTTAACAGTGAAGAAGAAGTCACATTGGATTTATAGGGGTTAGCTTTTAGTTAGCAGTGGGACACTCTTGCTATTTGTGCTTTAGCCCCAACCACTAAAAAGCCTGAAGTTGCAAAACCCGGCCCAGGTTTAAGAGGAGGCTTAATCATAAAAACAGTCTTAGATACATCTGCCTTGGAAGCAGCAACCATGAATGTTAACGTGGCACAATTCACCAAAGCCATATTTGAGTCATTAATGGAGGAAAGGGATAGTTTTAGAACCAAATATAATGAGCTGGTTGTTGAGTACGACTTGAGCTAGCAAAATATGGCTCAAAGGAAAAATCAAATGGCTCTGTGGAAACAACAATCCAACCATTGCAGCTTGGTACCTCACATGCTGCAATCTTGCCTCCTCCTTTCCCAATTCTTTCACCTCCTCAAAATTACGAGGAGACTACCCCCATTGAATTTGAAGATGTACAAATGGAACAATCAAATCCTAAATCATCAAATGCCCATCAATTTGAGGAAGTTACCAAGGAGGAGTTGATGGAAAATATCAAGACTTATGAAGATAGGATGGATGATCTTATTCATTTGAATAATATGAATATGTGGCAACAATGCTTGAGCACTTAAATAAAGGGGTAGAGAAAAGATTAATCAGTATTCATGCTAATTATGCTTTGATGTTGGATGCCATTAAGAACCTTGATAGAGATAAATAAATTGTTATTCCTTTAATGGATAAATGGATTCCAAGGGCTCAAATGTTGAGGGATATGGCTGTTGCATCCTCTCGTGATGTGGATAAGCCTCCAAAGATACTTGTAACCATAAGATTTGTAATAGATATAACTAGTTCTCAAGCATTGAATGTATGATTTTGTCTCTGCTTTAATTCAAAGAATTAATTAAAATGCTATGATGGAATCATAGGTTTGTATGACTAAATTAACATATTATTAATAATTTTATATTTTAATTGTGTTAAAACTTAAACATGTACTCAGTGATTCATCACTCAACTCAACGCTAATGAACATATTAACAAAGAGTATTATACAACAAATGAACATCAACAACTCTAATGTGTATCTAGTAGTTGAAACCATATTTTTCTTCAAATGATAAAAATAAATAATACTGATAATTGAACATCAACACATTAATCGAATTTGTTTTATTGATTTTCACATGAAGGAATACATAGAGGCATTGACAATGCAAAATCTTGCTCAAAGACAACTCTGCACAAAGTTGGGTTAGAACTTGGAAACTCATATTATCAAATATCAAATCACTATATCACCTTTTCTAGCAACTTCCATTGTTCAGGTGGTGGAATTGTCATTTGTTCTAATTGATGTTGTTTGACTTGAAGATTTGTTAATATTTTATGATTGAAATTGGAACCTGTCTTGAATTCTTCAGTCAATTTTGCATTCAAGGTTATTAGTGGTTTGATGGAATCCAAATAGTTCAACACATCTGGGTTCTAAGGAAACTAGTCCAAATCAATCTTCCTTGCACCCTCCATATTCCTTATGAAATCATCCTTTCTAATGAATCACTCATTTGTGTCAAAATCCTCTGGCAAACCAAGCTCTGTGAAGTTCCTTACCTTTTCATCCAGCTTCTTCATCTTGTTTGCAACCAGATTCACATATTCCTTTGTTTCACACATTCTCAAACACTTTTGAATGATAGGTGACAACATCATTGAGGTAGCAAGCCAATTA
This sequence comes from Sequoia sempervirens, assembly GCA_007258455.2. Taxonomy (NCBI): domain Eukaryota; kingdom Viridiplantae; phylum Streptophyta; class Pinopsida; order Cupressales; family Cupressaceae; genus Sequoia; species Sequoia sempervirens. Next base: position 406 of record VDFB02095219.1, on the reverse strand, counting down.
TTAATCCCTTTTGATTTAAAATCATTGTCACTAGCTTTGTAGACTATTTGTGAATTTGATTTGTAGATTTTTCTAATGCCAACACATTTTTGTTGTCCACTAAATATTTGTTGAGCTTCTTATAATGTAGTCTGATAGCATCAATCAATTGAAACATGTCACACAAATGATCGATCCTTTGCATTATTTCATCCCAAATCTTTTGTTTCATATGCCTCATTATTTCTCTACAAAATATAGATAAATTATTTTGACAAGATTTAATTTCATTTTTTGCTTCCATCAGCTCTACCTCCAATCTTTCATTTATTTTTCTCTCCTTCTCCAATTTTTGTTCCCGCTATGCATTTCCATTCGCAATGCTTAGTCTTAATTTTTATGAAGTGAATTTTTCCTCATCATATTT
>VDFB02095218.1:59560-72465 GCA_007258455.2 Sequoia sempervirens | reverse complement strand
GAACACGTTAAAGCCAAGCGACTTCCAACCGGTATATAAGTGTGGGCACTTGAGGAAAGGCAAGTATCACGAGGATTGTTCTGACGAGAAGGGCAACAACAGTCTCTCACTACATGGATGATCCCCCATGGACAAAATTCCCCTACTAGAACCTTTGTTTAGAAAGGCCAAAATCCTTGATCTATTTGTTGGTGCAAGAATGGTCGTTTTGAAGCCGACCCACATTTTTACAGCTTTTAGTAGAGATGATAAGTATTCCATGGGAGATTCATGGGTACCGATGCTTGGCCGACCTAAGAAGCGAGTGCACTGTAAGGGGGAGCCTGTGTGGCCAAGCATCTAATCATTTGCTAAAAGTAGGCATAGCTGGATTTATCCAAGTGGGGATTCAACAAATATTTTCTCAATATCCATAGGGTTGTGCATCATTTTAGAATCAAAACATTTTACTTGGATCTAAAACATTCGAAAACAAACATTCAACATGAACATCAAATCTCAAACCCTTTAGGAAGCAAATAACTTTGAAAAAATTCAAGTGTTATTGCTTTCCCTAGGGATTCTATCCTTATAGGCTTCTAAGTATTTGAATTTATATCTTAATTTTCTCTTACTAAAGTCAACATTAGGGAACCACTGCCTTGATTTTCTTGATTTCCACATAATGGACCTTGTTGGATGAAAATAAATTGAGATAATAGACATTTAGTTTGAAAAGCTAATCAAGAATGTGTTTGTGGTAAAAAGAATCCATTAAGCAAAGATAAAAGAAAAATTGAACCCCGCACATGTGCTTTTCATCTTCTGTCTTATGATATTCCATGCAAACATTGGTCTTTTGGTTTGAACTTTTTTTTGGGAAAAGCATGTTCTTCAAAATGCTGGCCTTGCAAACAAGTCCCTCTTAGGTTCATTTAGGATCAAAACAACCATCATTTCATCCATCCCAAAACATTAATCAAATCCCATCTCATCAAGCAACTTTTGAACCATTGGAAAAATCATTCATACTAGACTTCGGGTAAAATCCTTCAAATCAACATCAAAATCACCTTGTTTGGCTAAGTGTGTGTGGATGAATCCTTCCTCATACACCTAGTTAAATTATCATCCTTGTGGACAAGTTTATTCCAAAGATAACATCCAACATCTTGAGGTTTATAAGTCCATTATCCAAATCAAATCAAATAAAATCCAAATAAAAAAAGTCCTAAAATCTAGTATTCCTCCAAGGGTCTTAAAATTCCAACACCTATATCATTCACCCCTTTCATCCTTCATCTCATCATTGGTCCTAAATCCCTTAGAGGTTAACAAGGTCAAAACACAAGAAAAAAACATGGAATGTAAACTTGCTCCATACATCATGAGTGATCTAAATCAACCAAACTATCGAAGCCTTACAATGCCAATTGATTATCAAAAATCACATTTGTACAATCTATACATGGGATCATTATCTCCTATAAACTTCAATGGCACAACAAATGTGAGTATGTCCAATCTAAATTTTGGAACACCTTTTCCTATGGTAGATTTAAATCAAAGTCCAAACCTACAAATCTATCAACCAAACAATTAGTACATGAGTCTTCAACAAAGCAACATTATCCCACCAAATCCATACATGCCAAATGTGAATATACCAAGTACAAATTTTCTAAACATGACCATTTCGAATCCCCACTTGGTAAACTTTGGTATAGCTATGTTTGCAAATCATGCAGATGTTGTTCAAAGTCCAAACAAGATGTTATCGACTCCATGTATTGATCCAAATCAAGGTAACACCATGCGAAATCAAAGTTACCTAAATGAAGGCAATGTGATTCCCACCCCCAACAATGTTCAATTTGAACCTATCATGCCAAACCTGAGCATTATCCCAAATCAGAACATTGTCCAAAATCAATCACATCTCCAAAATCAATCACCACAAGGTCAATTCAAAGGTCAAATCTCACAAGGCAACATAAGAAAATACACACCACTTGGGAAACCAATTGAATCAGTCATGCAACAACTGGTAAATGATAATCTCATCAAAATCCCCATCTATGAGAATTATCAAGAGCCCCTAATGAAACCACCTTTGTGAGTATCACAAAATAAAGGGGCACACAACATCAAATTGTATCCAACTCAAAAATCTCATCCAAGACCTTATTGATCAAAAAATAATAACTATTGGGGACAATGATCATGTTGAAAATGTCTCTACATCATCTAATGAGTCTCAAGAATTTATTCCAAAACATGATCAACATCTTTCACCAAAGTCTAGCAATGGTCCTTTCCAAGAAATGTTTGTAGATATTGAAGGAATCTTCAACTCAACATTTGATTGAAGTCCACTCAAAGATCAAGAGGATATTGAGCCACTTCCCATGCCTATTGAAGATATCCAAGAACCCTTTGTAATCAATCCATCCTTTGAAACTGACCCATGTCAAGAACTTGATCCAAAGCATGGAAAAAGCAATTCCAAAATTAATCAAGATCAAGAATTTGTATCTCCAAGCTACTACAATGATGTAATGGACTCTCTCCTATCTAGACATGATGATCACATCCACATAGCATATACTCCTCCATCTACCCATGAGATGATTTCTTTGGATAGACACATAGATGATCTTCATTCAGAATAGGATTCCTTTACTGCTGACATTATCACACAAAAGGAGCAGGTTATTGATTCCTACAGTCAAACTGAGTTGTCAACATCAGGGTTAGATCTACCTGAGATTTAGAATGAGGACATGTATGAAGATACCTAGCATTATCCACTCAAGGAAATAAGTTAGACAAAATAGGGTATTTTGGAGTCAACAAAGCAACAAATTGAAATAACGTCATCTGCAGTGGTCATTTATCAGAGAATGTATTCTAAAAAGGAACTCTTGAAATAGGAAAAAACAAAAAACAAAGGTGCTACTATCACCATATTGGGGGAAACTATGTCTCAAGCAAACGTCAACATAGGGAGCATGAGGAATCCTTATGATGAAACTAATGTCAATACTAAAACTAGACATGTCACGAATCTTCATCCACCCATCACCCCATCCATGAATTGGAACCAACATCAAAAGAAAGATTTGAATCAAAGCACGAAGAATGTTATCAAAGAAAAAGAAGTTGAGAAGCATAAAAGACAAATCAAATACACATGGATGCCAAAAAATAAAAAGAAAGATTATCCCTATCAAACTCCATTAGTCAAAGAAACTATGGGGAAAAATGAAAAAGGGAAAAGTATCCATCAAAGATGTCCACAAAAGAAAAAGTAGTCTTTTCAAGCAACATAAAAAGTATATCAAGCAGTTGGTCCTAATTCCATGCACACTTTCGTATCCACCCATCATTTCTCATCTTCCCAAGTTTGGAGAGTCAAAGGTTCCAAACTATCAACCAATCCATATTTTATTCCTAAACACACCCCATCCACGCCTCCACACATGATATCCAATTCTCACATTGACCATATATTGGCAGCCAACCTTCATCATAAGGATTCAGAAGGCACTCTATTGTGATGTGCGCACAAAGACAAAGTTAACTCCGATATGAATAAAGTAGTTCAAGAATCTCAAAAGTTGCATTCATGTTCATGTATCTTGGCTAAGCAACTTCTTCAAGTAGGATATTGATGTCACATTATGACAGAAGCATCTACATAGACACCACAAGGTGGTTCAACACGAGCTTAAAATATTTTAGAAAAATAAAAAAATTAAAAAGTCATGAAAATAGTAAAGAAAAAAATCGTCCTCTAGTAAAAACCACTATGGTGGCGCTTTGGACAGGTACCATGATGAAAACTTGGAAAACATACGTCATGTGTAGAATCGAGCATCTACGTGTACCACTTCAGGTAAAATAATTTCATCCATAATAAATCCAACAGTCCATCCATCTTATCCATAATAAATCCATTCATCCATAAACCATTTATCCAATCCATTTTCATCCATAGTCCAAGTTATCTTGATCTTGACAAACTTTGGTGCACACTTTACACTTGCTTATGGTAAACATCTTGACATGAGTCATTTTCATTGATCCTACCCTACCCAACATTATCAAAACCATGAAGCATTATCCAAATGATCATTCTTTATTCAAACACCTTATCTTATCACAAGATAATCCATATCCCTCCATCCCTCCATCTATCCAAGCATCCATCCATGGAATTTCATACATGTTGCTAGACACTGGGGGCAGATATTTACATCTTGCTTCAGAAATAAAGCTTGATCTATATCTTCCAACTTATGTTGTGATCCAAACATTGGAAAATGCGAAATCAAATTGGTCAAGCATTTGTGAGCCAAAATCCAAATCACTAGCCCATGGCATATTTTGAAGAGAAGATGTTCCTTATCAAGCATTATCTTTCATCGAACATCAATCCAAACAATCAATATCAGCTACATCTAATGTTCACTTCAACATCACATCAAATCATCCAAACAAATTTTGTTCCAAATCAAGCTTCATCAATCCTGATTAGTCAAATCCATTCAATCCATCAGCATCTTGGGATATCCATCCTAATCCTCATGTTGCTTAACACTATCCTTACATTGTTGTGTATCCTCAACAATGTTATCACTTTGGATTCTTATCCTTCCTACAATAGGCATTATCTTTGGCAAAACACTTTGGATTCTTATCCTCAAAACACATCCCTTTGGCTTGAGGTATGAAGAACATTGACTTGTTTGTTTACTTGATCTGTTATTTTTTATTTATCTTATTGAGCTCATTCCAATGATCTCTCGATGATGTCTAATCAATACGATTTAGAAAGAAAGGAATGGGGCAACAATCATTATCTTTTGTCTATTGTGCTTGGTGGACGTTCTTGTAATATAACTTGGCAAATACGTGCTTTGTTAGGTATGTCCTAGCAAGGTTTTCATATGTTAGGTGTGAACAAAAATACTCCTATCTATTTGTCGAGTCAAATTCCATCACACTAGGTACAACGTCATTCTAGTTCTTTATACCTTGATGCATCATATCTATGTGTGTTATCAAACATAAGGTAAATATCCCTTTTAAAATACCAATTCCTGATAATCACCATAATCATAAGCATCATCATCATCATCATCATCATCATCATCATCATCATCATCATCATCACCATCTCTAATGGGCTTGTTGGATCCTCTTGTCATCATCTCATTTTTTCTTATCTTTACTAACATTTCTAGCCAAGTATCAAGTGTGTGTAATATATCAAAATATACATGGGGCCACCCATGGTCGATGATTGTCTACATCAAACATTCGAGTTGAACCGATCTTGAACGTCTTTATCATGAGATCAACCCTCAAATTGAACTTTTTGCCTGATCTCTCGAGGGTGCAGTATACCAACATAATTCTTCCGGTGGGGCAGTAGTGGGGAATCTGAAAAAAATTGATTTTTTTTAAATTTTGATCTTGGCAGTTTATTCTTTGAACCAATGCAGTGAGTACTTTGCTTCAAAGAGGGGAAAAATGTAGACAAGTAAAATGTACATACACTTGATCCTGAATCATCTCTCTGCTAGTCATTTAATTAAATAATCTTTATTTAATTAAATTCATCACATTTCATATCTTAATTAAATAAATCATTTTTTATTTAATTAAACCATTATCTCCTTTTAATTAAATAAATCAAAATCTGTATTTAATTAAGTCTACATCATTTTCCTCTCATTTTGATTTATTTCAATCCAAAAATCTAAATCAAATTGTCACATCATCTAATCTCCCTCTTAATTAATCAAATCCTGATTAATGCTAATCTTAATCCATGAAATCCTCTAGCTTTTGCCACTTGCTCATGAAAATCATTTTAATTGATTTATTAAAACTCCTTTTTCATTCAAAAAAGCATCAAAGGTTGGAATATTCTTCAAATTTGAAATCTCCTCCAAAAAGGACTTGTCCTCTCCAACAAAGCATTAAAGTCTCTTACAAGTTATTTTTTCTTGAGCCATGTGGAAATAACTTCATCTTTCATCTCATCCTTCAAGCCATCTTTTGAATTTCAAATTTCCCCCACTTTGCAAATTCTCCAAAATATGCTCCATCTCTCATCAATAGCATGTTGACAAGTGGCGCTTTATCATTGGATCATTTTTAGTCCCACATCCTCCATATCTTTCATTCTTCCATCCTTATCTCTTATAAATAGAGATTTTCTCTATTTGTTTTGGGAGCCACAATCAATGATAAATCATTATGCTCATTCAAGAGGAGAATTGGAGCCAAAGTTATCATCTTCATATCAAGTTCATCCATTCTTCATCCATTTTTATCATTTCTTAGCTAGGTTATGCAGGAATTTCACCAAGGAGCATCAATCTTCATCAAATCATCATTCAAGCTTATAAGGGATTGGGAAAGGGCCATTTTCCACACCAAAATGGCACCAATCCCCCCATGGGATTGAGATTTTTCATGCTTTAATAGGATTTAATAGATTTTCTTGTTTTGTTCTTCAAATCTTTCCTATTTTGAGCATTGTGGATCAATTTCATGGGGAATCTTAGTTCTAACTTGGATATGGATCTAATATTGTGTTTATTTTCTATGTTTGTGTAGGTCTAGGATTGAGGTTCAAAAAAACATAATTCATTAAATTAATCTTTTTCAAAATTTAAGGTTATTCAAATTTTTCTTTTTTAAAAAAATCCACTTTAATATATTTCATGAAATACTTCATTATCCGAGATATTTAAATTTAAAAATAAACATTATTTATAATTGCAAATTTATGTTTTATTTACATTTTCATCTTTAATAAAGGAATAATATAAGCTATTAAATCATTATCCCCTTTGAATTAATTTAATAATTAATTAATAAAATTCTCTTAATAATTTAATAATTTAATTTATTACTTTAATTAAATCAACATTACAAATACAAGCAAAGTAATCCAAAACAATATTTGAATGACAATGAGCAATGACCATGCCAAATAATTGAAACACATTAATTAACTAATTAACTTGAATGAAAAAATAGAACAACATTAAATGAACAATGAAAACAAATGACTCAAATGGAGCGATACCAAAATGAGAACGAGGTTGTGAACAGATGACATCGTCAAACACAATGATGGGGTGACAGATTAGGATGAGGAACTTTCTTGTCAACTCAGGTTTCCATATCATACCCATTGGGCTTATAGGGCATACTCATACCTGACAGTGAGGGTGGAGTCGATGCCCGGTACCTACATCCTACATTAAACCAAACATCAATCAACATATATGTTCAATTGCAAGCACACCATGAGAAGGAGTTGCAACGTAGCATGGCATTTGCAAACGAGTGATGCTACACCATCCTCACCAAGACTCCAACTAGTAAAACATCATCATAATATCATGAAGCAAGCATTAATCAATTTTCATAACCACATAATACCACATCCAGATGATAAGCATAACCAAATAAAGACGAACACCATGCATCATCATATCATCAACATCATAAAATAGTATCATGAGCATCCAAGCAAAACACACAAGCCACACTGGTGAAACAATCACCATTAAAGTCTTGAGTCCACAACAAAACATGAGAAGAGTATCAGAAAATTATAACAATACAAGAGACATTACATCCTCCCCCCTAGGTTTAGGCTTACTCCTGGAAGCTAGAGAACAAAAAGGAAATGACTCTCTAATGCGAGATGCATCCTCCCATGTCACCGAAGACTCATCATTAGGGCCCCATTGGACCCGCACCTGCTCAATCTCTTTGCCCTTAAGAATGAGTCTCATGTGTTGAAGAACGGTGATGGGCTTGAGTGCTAGCTGCCCGTCCTCATCTTGTAATGCATTCCAATCAAGTACATGAGATACATCTAGATAATAGGGCCTAAGTACAAAAACATGAAACACATCATATATGTGTAATAGATTGGGTGACAATGCTAGGCAATAAGAAATGGGGCCAATTCTTTCCAACACCTCAAACGGTCCCACAAAATGAGGTGTTAGCTTAGAGCCCTTTCCATAATGGATTGGACTCTTTTGCGGGCGCACTCGCAAGAAAAACCCGATCTCCAATAGAAAATTGATGGTTGACCCTATGTGCATCTACATACTTCTTTTGTTTGTCCTAAGCTGCTAGTAAGTGCTCTCTGATGCGCAGAACCCATTGCTCCATATCCTGAAGCATTTTAGGTCCAAGCAGAATTCTATCCTCAAGATGGTCCCAACTCAATGGGGTCCAACAAGGATGGCCATATAATACCTGAATGGGAGCCATACCAAATGAACTATGATAGCCATTATTATAAGAAAACTCCACTAGATGCAAATAATCCTCCCAATGTGATTGTTGATCCATCATGTACATTCAAAGCATGTCCTCAAGAACCTGGTTCACTCTCTCAGTCTATCCATCTATTTCTAGATGGTAAGTAGAACTAAAGTTTAGTTGGGTCCCTAAGGCATGCTGCAAGGATGTCCACCATGCAGAAGTGAACACCAAATCTCTGCCAAAAATAATCCTTCACGGAATTCAGTGTAGTCAAACAATATCTTCCATGAATATTCTGGCTACCGAGGAAGCAGTATAAGAAGATTGAATGGGAGAGAAGTGTGCCACCTTGGTCATCCTGTCAAAAGTGACCATGATAGCATCAAGTTGATGAAAAGACATAGGAAAACCCACAATAAAGTACACTGATATGATATGCCACTTCCATTCAGGAATGAGATGAGTTTGTAAAAGACCTGCGGGATGTTGGTGTTCTACCTTAACTCTCTGACATTCCAAACATCCTGCCCCAAAGTTTGCAATATCCCTCTTCATGCCAGCCCAAAAATACAATGAACGAAGGTCTGCATACATCTTCTTGACTCCCGAATGAGCAAAATAGGGAGCCTGATATGCTTCAATCATGATTAGGGTACGAAGACCCTTTGCAAGAGGTACATATATACAACCTGAATACTGGAAAAAGCCATCACATTCCAGAGAATAACCAACAAACTTTCCCTCTAGGCCTTATCTGATTCAATTTCTGACTTCACTTCTTGATACCAGCTATCTGTGGGGAGAGCTGCGAGGATTTGACTCCTTAGATCCACACCAAGAGTTATTGCAGATATCTCATGTCTCCACCAACTCATAGCATCCACCACTACATTTTCCTTTCCCTAGATGTATTTAACCTCAAAATCATATTCGCAAAGAAACTCCATCCATCTCCTCTACCTGGAATTCAGGTTCGGCTGTGTAAAGATATACTACAAGCTGCGATGATCACTATGTAGCTTGAACCGATGCCCCAATAAAAAGTGCCTCCATCTCACAAGGGCATGAACAACAATGACTAACACCAAATCATGCATAGGGTAATTCAGGTCATGATCCTTGATCTTGTGGGACTAAAATGAAATCACACGACCTTCTTGCATCAAAACGACTACTAATCCTTTTAAGAAAGCATCTGTACACACCACGAATTCCCTAGTAGGATCAGGAACTGCTAGGATCGATGCATTGGTCAACTTTTCCTTAAGGGTTTGGAAAGCTAAATGGCACTATTCTGACCAAACAAACTTCTTCCCTTTCCTCTGAAGGGTAGTGATGGGATGTACAATCCTTAAAAATCCCTGCACGAACCACCAATAGTAGCTCGCTAAACCCATAAAACTGTGAATCTCAGGAACATTTTTGGGTGCAGGCCAATCAACGATGGCTTAGATCTTTGAAGGATCCACGATAATACCTTCATCATAGATGACATGACCCAATTATTTCACTTCAGTCTTATAGAACTCACACTTCCTCAAATTAGCATACAACTAATTGTATCTCAAGCACTGCAACACCTGCCTCAAGTGTTCCTCATGCTCCTCCATAGTTTTTGAGTAAATCAGGATATCATTGAGGAACACTAGAACAAATCTATCTAAATAGGTTCGAAAGACTCTATATCAATGGGTATTTTTCCAGGTTAACAGATTAAAAGATTAAAGCATATAAAATAAAACCCAAAAAATCTATCAAGTACAATGAAAGCTAAAAAGAAGAAAGATTATACCAATTGCTCCTTGAAGCTTTCATGATTCATCTCCATAGCACCTTCTAGCTTGCAATGAATGTATGATTGTTTCCCTCAGATTTGTGTGTGTGAGAAAATGCCTATGACTGTTCCCTATGCAAGTTTTGAAGGATTTAGAATGACTAATGCCATCATGCGAATGAAAAACATTACACTAAATTCTAAAATATGCCAAAATAAAGCCTATGACTAAATGACAAGCCTATGAAATTGCATAAGACTCAACAATTATGCTAGAATAAAATATCAAGAAGTTGTGTGTAATAAGTTGTCTGAGCGTGAGTAGTCCAAAATGATGAGCAAAATTGTCATTTTATAGAAAATGCAATTTTGGATAGACGAACGAGATTGAAAGCTGATGGAAGCCTAAAATCAGAGGTCAAGATTTCATGTGACAACCCCTAATTAGGGTTAGGGAAAAATTATTGAATGAGCGGTGAAGATGCCATTTGAGAAAATCAAATCGGGGGTCGAGAATAAATGTGATAATTAGCCAAAAAGATAAAGATTTTTGAAAATCAAGAAGATAAAGACTGCTTGATTTGTAAGATTAAAAAATTCAAGAGGATAGAGGTTGAACTGAAAACAAATTTAGAAAATCAAGAATTTGCTGAATTACTTGATTTTTGGAAGAAGATTATCTTTTTGAATTAAATTAATTCAAAATATGGATTTTGTGTGATAGTAAATAATCGATTTTCAGATTATTTACTAAAAGGAAGTGACAGTTAATAATGTGAGATCATTTTAAATAATTAATTTATTTAAAATGAGGGAAATGTTAAATTAGGCAATTAAATAATTAAACATAATTATTTAATTTAGAGGATTATGACCAATAATTAAATAAATTAATAAATTCATTTAATTATGAGAATTAGTGACATATTAAATAAATAAATAAATAAATAAATAAATAAAATTTATTTATTTAATAATCAAGAAGACATAAATGGATAAAGGTAATTAAATAAATTAAGAAATTTATTTATTTGTAAGAAGATAATAGACCCTTAGTGACATATTGGATAAATAAATAAAATTTATTTATTTAATAATCATGAAGAATACAAGAGACATGAATTAATTAAATAATAATGAATTATTTAATTAATAGTGGAAAGTGGACCAAGGACATAATTAAATGTCATAATTATGCTTAGGATGAAAGTGGTAAAATAGAGCTTGTAGGCCTAGGTCATTTTTAAGTGTCTACATTTTGCCTCTCTTTGTCATAATGTAGCATGTCGCATTGTGACAAAGAAAATTCAGTTAAAGCATGCCCCAGCGAAGGTACAAAGTATGGTTGCCCCCTCATAATTTTTTTTGAATTTTGGTCAGGTGCTAATTTTTTTTGTAAAGTGTCCCGATAAGTCAATTTTGTGACAGGAAAGACAATGGCATAGACGGTTTCAGATTTCGACATGTTGAGGGTAGTGAAAAGAGTGGTCAAAGCTGATCAAAAGGGCCTCTAGTAATAAAAGAGTTGACAAATGCCATTTTGACTTTATAAATAGGGTGACAATGGGGTAAAAGTCAATTCATTTTCACTATTCACCTTAGCAATTTTGAGAGCGTCGAGTGAAAAGGACTGTAGCAAGCATGGTGATTCCAATGACCAAGCATTACGGGGAGAAAGTGTGGACCTTCAGGCAGCCAGAGGGCATAGAGCCAACGATATGTACCCCTAACCTAGTTTGTCATTTTGTCATTTTCTGTGCAAAAATTAAGGTTTTAGGGTCAACAACAAATGCGTTGTGACACATATGCGTGTACGTAAGCCACGTTTTCCTTCACATTTGATGCATCCAATCCATGGCGATGCAAGTGCTAAAGAATTTTAGGATATGACCACTGATTGTGCCACTTTCGCCTGAAATCATGATGTAATCAAAAAAGTGAGCCGCAATCAATAGATAGAATGTCGTATTTGCAATATTACGACACTTGAGGTTTGAAATGATGCATATGCTAAAATTTGTGACACAAGTGCTCTAATGCGACGTAAACGAAAGACAAAACAACACAATTGATGAATTGAGATGCAATTGAGGTACGGAGTGACGCAAGTGCTTCTTCATGATGCATTTGAAGCCAACATGATGCATTTGTCTTTGACTTTAACTAAGGCTGACTTTGATGGGTTTCAAAATTTGAATGCTTTTGAGTCACACAAATCAAAATGATGATTGTCTATAAGGTACTGATGTGTTTTTTTGTCATGTACAGAGACAACTAGTGCCTATTTATACGTGGGAGAGCAGACAATCGACCTTTAGGTTCTGAGATTAGCTAAGTCCACGAGAGCGATGACAGTTGATGGAGATGGACTTGTATTATGTTGCTTATATGCCTATTATCCAAGAAAATAGGGGACTGTTGACTGCATTGTGCGAGAGATGGCATTTAGAGACGTGTTCATTTCACTTGCTGACAGGAGAGGCCATCGTTACGCTTGAGGATGTCTACCGTATTTTGTGTCTGTCAATCTGAGGGGAGCGGATCATTTATGACCCTTAGCATGGCTATCAGACCTTTACAACCTACTACCATGACCAGAGTGCAGGACTTGGCATTGAGGGATATGAGATCTGCTAGGAGTTGATGGTGGAGCACTATGGTCATTTTGATGCATTGCTGGCGACATTAATTGGCGGAGTACTGATTCTTGACCGCCGCAGACACATGTTTCCTATTGGATGGGGGGATGTTGTGATGGTCATGAGATGGGATAGGACCGTTTATGTATGGGGACCTTGTTTGTTAGGTATGCTTTATCATCAGCTCCATGAGGTGGCCTATA
>VDFB02095218.1:0-48882 GCA_007258455.2 Sequoia sempervirens | reverse complement strand
GTGCTAGGAGGGAATAAGTCCATAAGATCAAGTATGCAAGAACTAAGAATTGCAAAATTGGCTTACATTTGACTTCCACACACATAAATTTTCACACTTTTCAATGTTCACACGTAAGTCAAAAAGTATATGTGCGTAAGTTGTAAAGTAAACACTTCAATACACGCAACTCATATCTATTGAACCATGAATTTATAACATCCAAATATGGACACCATCTATAAAAAAGATTTGTATTAACCAAATAGCCATGCACGCATACATCAATATATGTTGATATAAGTATAAAAATATAGTTACAAAATAGCCATATAGCTACCAGACGTACATATATAGGCATTCAATGTCAAATATATCCAATACAAAATATGTACAAAATTGCCATGTAGGCATACGCTGGCTCAGGCATTCAAAATTCATTTTCCATTCTAGTTCAAATAATAATTTTCTTTTCCTCATAGGCAATCCGATGGCGATAAGTTTGTCACCCATTTCTACTATGCTCGAGGAGTGCTCCTGCTACTCCTCCTAGTGTTTAGCTTCTGGTGAAGTTTCAACTGTTACAATAAGAAGTAAAGACATTAATATATAGAAATTACATTATAAAAATTAATATATTTAACAAAATAATCACTTACGGCCATCTCACGATCACTCTCCTCGATGGAAATATTTGTACACCGATGCTCAGGCATGCTCAAGCCCTGTATAATCAATAATGGTTTGATTTTTCACTATAACTAGTTCATCTATAACAATGAATGTAAATTGAAATTTAGTAATTTGCCTCATACCTCCCCTATCAGAGCCATCAAGGATTGTATAGTGGAGGAAACACTAATATCCATTGCCCTCGTAACATTTGGCGGTGTTTCTATCACCAACATCTGAAAATAAAACAACAAATTATTCAATCACAAAAAAGTTACAATAGCGATCCATGTGATGACTTATAATATATGAGATCTAATGAACAAAATTTTGAGTACAAGTATTAAATAGATATATTTCTGATTATTAGTTATCAAATTTGAAGTAATACTTTGATTTTGAATGATCGGTGTAATGCAACATAAGGTCAACAATATGAATATAAACTACACAAATCTATTGAACTTAGAATTCATTACTTAAGTTCTCTTTAAATTATATATTACCTCTATGAACGTTTGATCAAATCTACTGGCACTCGGAGGTGTTTCTTTGAAACCTCCAATAGTACCCTGTTCAACATCCAAAATCACATATTAAAATACCATTCGTAAAACAATGCTATTAACACATGTAATAAATTTATAATTAAATACTAACTTTACATACCCCACCGATAGGTGTACTGCAAAAATAAGTAGGTGGATGACTGGTGTATCCAGTCTCTACACTGTGACCCTGCAATTTTATTAAAATAATAAAACTAAATTAGTTAATCTTGCATTTCACAATCAAAATTTAATAAATTAAATTTAATGAACATGTTGAATTTTACCTGAGTGTCAATGCCATATGCATCATGCAAAATTTTAGCTATCCTCTCCATCCCCGTAGATGCATACAGATCAGGCTATGTGGTAGCATATGGATCCTGCGTAGCACCCTCTTGAGTGTCGATAGGGTCATACGAACAAGTCGCCCTACAAGATTGACACACATGGGTCCGAAGGCCACCACCTGAAGACTCCTCTGGATGGTGTTGTACAATAGGGCTAGTGTGATGGATGACACTCTGGGTCAAAGTTGTGATCGCCTGCAATGTCTCTATGTCAGCACTCTCCTTCACAACGACAGGCATCACAATATGCTCATGAGGCGGCCTAGCGAGAGGTCATCTCCCTTTCCACGTAGGATCCAGCTGTGCACCATGCCTATCCTGAGCTGACCCCCCACCTCTCCCCTGGAACTCCCTCATATCAAAATAATTTGGGATTTGGTTCAATACAAACTCACTATATAGTTTCCTAAGAAAATATTGGGGGACTTCACAATTATTGCACGGTGGGTAATCAAAGACCATATACCATCTTTCATAAAAATGGTTCTTAATCTCTTGGTGGTGGCACCAATGAATAGGAAACCTTTTTGCATTGAGGGTAAGATTTTGATTTGTTTTAGGGTCGAATAGAGAGCACAAATACCTTTAGTAATTTTTAAATCTTTTACTTGTTTATATGATAATTTGTCTGCATAATATGCCCTAGCTATCTGCCTCCTATCTTGCCATCCAGATATTTGTTGGGTGATTGCATCTACATTTTTTAACATGTCTTTCAATGAATTTTCTAGAAGCATTCTTTATGTGGTTGAAGCATTTGGATCACTCAACCTACTGATAAGATCCTCAAGTTGTTTTCTATTGTTCTCAATTTCACTCCTCAAATTTTCTTGAGTGCCAGGAGGGAATCGAGAGAATGGTGGGGGAGGTTGATTTTGTTGTTGAGGCTGATTTTGCTGTTGGGATTTACCTCCTCTTCTTGTTGAGGATTTGCAGATTTCCTACTGATTTTTAAAAATAATCAAATTTAACCTAAAAACAAACAAAATCAATTTCAAACTAACAAATTCAAAACAAATAGTAAACAATACTTACCTCTGCATCTCTTCGTCATCATGGCGCCATATTTGCAAACAAAATCCAACTATTCTTGATGAAATTTGCAAAAGTCCTTCCTCCTAGAATGCGAGAGCAAAAATGAGGGTTTTTGGCCATGGGCAGAGCTGTGAAACAGTGAAAAGAAAATGATACACATTTCATTTTTTCTTTTCTTTTAAAAGCACATAATGTGCTCGCGATATAATGCGCTTGCGTTATGTGTTTCCCCATTTTTTTCCCATTTGGCCACAAAAGTGCGACCAACTTCATGCACCCGCCCTTCTAAGGAAATTAACTTTAAGTAATTTTTTAAGTTGTTGAGTTTTTTGCCAAGTCACAAATTTTGGGTTTGTTGAGTTTTTACCGAGTCCGAGTTTTCCAACTATGCTCTCACTTAAGTACCTATTTTATAAGTGTGATATTTAATTGTTCTTCACCTAAATAAATATTCATAATATTCTAACTAAACTTATTATATAGTCGCGATATCACACACTTAGGATAGAATATATCCCCACTACTGTGCCACTAGCCCATCAATCTGTTGCATAGAAAAAGGTACAATAATGGGCAGACCATAGGCTGCCTCTCTGGACAATCTGCAATACATGGTTGTGCCCACTGGTACACCCTGCTGCTCTCCAAACTATCGCACTACATGTTGTGGTAGATACATTTCTATAATGAGCTGACTATACACTGTCCTACCAATCAAATATTGGTACTATCTACATAAGTTGAGATGGTCATCCTCATCATCCAACTACTTGTAGTCTCTATTAGGCCTCCAAATGAACAAAATCATAGTGTCGATCTAATGGTGCCACCAACCTGACTCTCCCCTACTGCGCCACTAGCCCATCAATCTGTTGCATAGAAAAAGGTACAATAATGGGTGGACCCCAGGCTGCCTCTCTAGATGATCTGCAATACATGGTTGTGCCCACTGGTACACCCTGCTGCTCTCCAAACTATCGCAGTACACGTTGTGGCAGATACATCTCTATAATGAGCTGACTCTGCACTGTCCTACCAATCAAATATTGGTACTATCTACATAAGCTGAGATGGTCATCCTCATCATCCAACTGCTTGTAGTCTATGTTAGGCCTCCAAATGAACAAAATCATAGTGTTGATCTAATGGTGCCACCAACCTATCTCTCCCACCATCATTTGTTGTAGAGCACCAGCATAATAATAAGCATATGGCATCTCGTCTATAAGCTACAGTCTCTGGATAGGAGGTCGGAAGATAGCCACATGCTCCCAGGCCCATATCATCAGAAGTGTTGTACTGCATCCAATGCTTTGTGCCCTCCTATAGGCCACCTCATGGAGCTAATGATAAAGCATACCTAACGAACAAGGTCCCCATGCATAAACGGTCCTATCCCATCTCATGACCACCACAACATCCCCCCATCCAATAGGAAACATGTGTCCGCAGTGGTCAAGAATCAGTACTCCGCCAATTAATGTCGCCAGCAATGCATCAAAATGACCATAGTGCTCCACCATCAACTCCTAGCATATCTCATATCCCTCAATGCCAAGTCCTACACTTTGGTCATGGTAGTAGGCTGTAAAGGTCTGATAGCCATGCTAAGGGTCATAAATGATCCGCTCCCCTCAGATTGATAGACACAAAATACGGTAGACATCCTCAAGCGTAACGATGGCCTCTCCTGTCAGCAAGTGAAATCAACACGTCTCTAAATGCCATCTCTCGCACAATGCAGTCAACGGTCCCCTATTTTCTTGGATAATAGGCATATAAGCAACATAACACAAGTCCATCTCCATCAACTGTCATCGCTCTCGTGGACTTAGCTAATCTCAGAACCTAAAGGTCGATTGTCTGCTCTCCCACGTATAAATAGGCACTAGTTGTCTCTGTACATGACAAAAAAACACATCAGTACCTTATAGACAATCATCATTTTGATTTGTGTAACTCAAAAGCATTCAAATTTTGAAACCCATCAAAGTCAGCCTTAGTTAAAGTCAAAGACAAATGCATCATGTTGGCTTCAAATGCATCATGAAGAAGCACTTGCGTCACTCCGTACCTCAATTGCATCTCAATTCATCAATTGTGTTGTTTTGTCTTTCGTTTACGTCGCATTAGAGCACTTGTGTCACAAATTTTAGCATATGCATCATTTCAAACCTCAAGTGTCGTAATATTGCAAATGCGACATTCTATCTATCGATTGCGGCTCACTTTTTTGATTACATCATGATTTCAGGCGAAAGTGGCACAATCAGTGGCCATATCCTAAAATTCTTTAGCACTTGCATCGCCATGGATTGGATGCATCAAATGTGAAGGAAAACGTGGCTTACGTACACGCATATGTGTCACAACGCATTTGTTGTTGACCCTAAAACCTTAATTTTTGCACAGAAAATGACAAAATGACAAACTAGGTTAGGGGTACATATCGTTGGCTCTATGCCCTCTGGCTGCCTGAAGGTCCACACTTTCTCCCCGTAATGCTTGGTCATTGGAATCACCATGCTTGCTACAGTCCTTTTCACTCGACGCTCTCAAAATTGCTAAGGTGAATAGTGAAAATGAATTGACTTTTACCCCATTGTCACCCTATTTATAAAGTCAAAATGGCATTTGTCAACTCTTTTATTACTAGAGGCCCTTTTGATCAGCTTTGACCACTCTTTTCACTACCCTCAACATGTCGAAATCTGAAACCGTCTATGCCATTGTCTTTCCTGTCACAAAATTGACTTATCGGGACACTTTACAAAAAAAATTAGCACCTGACCAAAATTCAAAAAAAATTATGAGGGGGCAACCATACTTTGTACCTTCGCTGGGGCATGCTTTAACTGAATTTTCTTTGTCACAATGCGACATGCTACATTATGACAAAGAGAGGCAAAATGTAGACACTTAAAAATGACCTAGGCCTACAAGCTCTATTTTACCACTTTCATCCTAAGCATAATTATGACATTTAATTATGTCCTTGGTCCACTTTCCACTATTAATTAAATAATTCATTATTATTTAATTAATTCATGTCTCTTGTATTCTTCATGATTTTTTTTATTTTTATTTTTTTAGACTGCAGGAATCGGGTAGCACGACCCCCTATAAACTGCAGTGCGCCTGGTAAACTTTTTAACGTGACCGGCGGCGCTGGCGCGACACACCCTCCGGTACCACGGGACGGGGGAGACTAGAACTCGTGACTAGTAGAGCCACAACGGAATTACTTAGCCAACCGAGCTAGGGCCCCCGCCCTTTGTATTCTTCATGATTATTAAATAAATAAATTTTATTTATTTATCCAATATGTCACTAAGGGTCTATTATCTTCTTACAAATAAATAAATTTCTTAATTTATTTAATTACCTTTATCCATTTATGTCTTCTTGATTATTAAATAAATAAATTTTATTTATTTATTTATTTATTTATTTATTTAATATGTCACTAATTCTCATAATTAAATGAATTTATTAATTTATTTAATTATTGGTCATAATCCTCTAAATTAAATAATTATGTTTAATTATTTAATTGCCTAATTTAACATTTCCCTCATTTTAAATAAATTAATTATTTAAAATGATCTCACATTATTAACTGTCACTTCCTTTTAGTAAATAATCTGAAAATCGATTATTTACTATCACACAAAATCCATATTTTGAATTAATTTAATTCAAAAAGATAATCTTCTTCCAAAAATCAAGTAATTCAGCAAATTCTTGATTTTCTAAATTTGTTTTCAGTTCAACCTCTATCCTCTTGAATTTTTTAATCTTACAAATCAAGCAGTCTTTATCTTCTTGATTTTCAAAAATCTTTATCTTTTTGGCTAATTATCACATTTATTCTCGACCCCCGATTTGATTTTCTCAAATGGCATCTTCACCGCTCATTCAATAATTTTTCCCTAACCCTAATTAGGGGTTGTCACATGAAATCTTGACCTCTGATTTTAGGCTTCCATCAGCTTTCAATCTCGTTCGTCTATCCAAAATTGCATTTTCTATAAAATGACAATTTTGCTCATCATTTTGGACTACTCACGCTCAGACAACTTATTACACACAACTTCTTGATATTTTATTCTAGCATAATTGTTGAGTCTTATGCAATTTCATAGGCTTGTCATTTAGTCATAGGCTTTATTTTGGCATATTTTAGAATTTAGTGTAATGTTTTTCATTCGCATGATGGCATTAGTCATTCTAAATCCTTCAAAACTTGCATAGGGAACAGTCATAGGCATTTTCTCACACACACAAATCTGAGGGAAACAATCATACATTCATTGCAAGCTAGAAGGTGCTATGGAGATGAATCATGAAAGCTTCAAGGAGCAATTGGTATAATCTTTCTTCTTTTTAGCTTTCATTGTACTTGATAGATTTTTTGGGTTTTATTTTATATGCTTTAATCTTTTAATCTGTTAACCTGGAAAAATACCCATTGATATAGAGTCTTTCGAACCTATTTAGATAGATTTGTTCTAGTGCTCCTCGATGATATCCTGATTTATTCAAAAACTATGGAGGAGCATGAGGAACACTTGAGGCAAGTGTTGCAGTACTTGAGATACAATTAGTTGTATGCTAATTTGGCGAAGTGTGAGTTCTATAAGACTAAAGTGAAATACTTGGGTCATGTCATCTATGGTGAAGGTATTATCATGGATCCTTCAAATATCCAAGCCATCGTTGATTGGCTTGCACCCAAAAATGTTCCTGAGATTCAAAGTTTTATGGGTTTAACGGGATACTATTTATGGTTCGTTCAGGGATTTTTGAGGATTGTACATCCCATCACTACCCTTCAGAGGAAAGGGAAGAAGTTTGTTTGGTCAAAATAGTGCCAGTTAGCTTTCCAGACCCTTAAGGAAAAGTTGACCAATGCACCGATCCTAGCAGTTCCTGATCCTACTAGGGAATTCGTGGTGTGTACAGATTCTTCCTTGGAAGGATTAGGAGTCATTTTGATGAAAGAAGTTCATGTGATTTCATTTTAGTCCCACAAGATCAAGGATCATGAGCTGAATTACTCTTGGTGTGGATCTGAAGAGCCAAATCCTCACAGCTCTCCCCATAGATAGCTGGTATCAAGAAGTGAAGTTAGAAATTGAATCAAATAGGGCCTAGAGGGAAATCTTATTGGTTATTCTATGGAATCTGATGGCTTTTTTTGGTATTTAGGTTGTATATATGTACTTCTTGCAGAGGGTTTTCATACCCTAATCATGATTGAAGCATATCGAGCTCCCTATTTTGCTCATCTAGGAGTCAAGAAGATGTATGTAGACCTTCGTTCATTGTATTTTTGGGCTGGCATGAAGAGGGATATTGCAAAATTTGGGGTAGGATGTTTGGAATTTTAGAGAGTTAAGGCAAAACACTAACATCTCACAGGTCTTTTACAAACTCATCTCATTCCTGAATGGAAGTGGCATATCATATCAGTGTACTTTATTGTGGGTTTTCCTATGTCTTCTCATCGGCATGATGCTATCATGGTCACTTTTGACAGGTTGACCAAGGTGGCACACTTCTCTCCCGTTCAATCTTCTTATACTACTTCCTCGATAGCAAGAATATTCATGGAAGATATTATTCAATTGCACTGAATTCCATGAAGGATTATTTCTAACAAATATTCGATGTTCACTTCTGCATGGTCGAAATCCTTACAGCATGCCTTAGGGACCCAACTAAACTTTAGTTCTACTTACCATCTAGAAATAGATGGATAGACCAAGAGAGTGAACCAGGTTCTTGAGGACATTCTTTGAATGTACGTGATGGATCAGCAATCGCATTGGGAGGATTATTTGCATCTAGTGGATTTTTCTTATAATAATGGTTATCATAGTTCATTTGGTATGGCTCCCATTTAGGTATTATATGGCCATCCTTGTTGGACCCCATTGAGTTGGGACCGTCTTGAGGAAAAAATTCTGCTTGGACCTGAAATGCTTTAGGATATGGAGCAACAGGTTTCATGCATCAGAGAGCACTTACTAGTAGCTTAGGATAGACAAAAGAAGTATGTAGATGCACATAAGGTCAACCATCAATTTTTTGTTGGAGATCGGGTTTTCCTGCGAGTGCGCCCGCAAAAGAGTCCAATCCATTATGGAAAGGGCTCTAAGCTAACGCCTCATTTTGTGGGACCATTTGTGGTGTTGGAGAGAATTGGCCCCATTGCTTATCGCCTAGTATTGTCACCCAATCTATTACACATATATGATGTGTTTCATGTTTTTGTACTTAGGCCCTATTATCCAGATGTATCTCACGTACTTGATTGGAATACATTACAAGATGAGGACGGGCATCTAGCACTCGAGCCCATCACCATTCTTCAGCACATGAGACTCATTCTTAAGGGAAAAGAGATTGAGCAGGTGCGGGTCCAATGGGACCCTAATGATGAGTCTCCGATGACATGGGAGGATGCATCTTGCATTAGAGAGTCATTTCCTTTTTGTTCTCTAGCTTCCAGGAGTAAGCCTAAACCTAGGGGGGAGGATGTAATGTATCTTGTATTGTTATCATTTTCTGATACTCTTCTCATGTTTTGTTGTGGACTCAAGACTTTGATGGTGATTGTTTCACAAGTTTGGCTTGTGTGTTTTGCTTGGATGCTCATGATACTATTTTATGATGTTGATGATATGATGATGCATGGTGTTCATCTTTATCTAGTTATGCTTATCATCTGGATGTGGTATTATCTGGTTATGTAAATTGATTAATGCTTGCTTCATGATATTATGACGATGTTTTACTGGTTGGAGTCTTGGTGAGGATGGTGTAGCATCACTCATTTGCAAATTCCATGCTACGTTGCAACTCCTTCTCACGGTGTGCTTGCAATTGAACATATATGTTGATTGATGTTTGGTTTAATGTAGGATGTAGGTACCGGGCATCGATCCCACCCTCACTGTCAGGTATGAGCATGCCCTATAAGCCCAATGGGTATGATATGGAAACCTGAGTTGACAAGAAAGTCCCTCATCCTAATCTGTCACCCCATCATTTTGTTTGACGATGTCGTCTATTCACAACCTCGTTCTCATTTTGGTATCGCTCCATTTGAGTCGTTCATTTTAATTTTTCATTTAATGTTGTTCTATTTTGTCATTCAAGTTAATTAGTTAATTAATGTGTTTCAATTATTTGGCATGCTCATTGCTCATTGTCGTTCAAATATTGTTTTGGATTACTTTGCGTGTATTTGTAACGTTGATTTAATTAAAGTAATAAATTAAATTATTAAATTATTAAGAGAATTTTATTAATTAATTATTAAATTAATTCAAAGGGGATAATGATTTAATAGCTTATATTATTCGTTTATTAAAGATGAAAATGTAAATAAAACATAAATTTGCAATTATAAATAATGTTTATTTTTAAATTTAAATATCTCGGATAATGAAGTATTTCATGAAATATATTAAAGTGGATATTTTTTAAAAAAAGAAAATTTTGAATAACCTAAAATTTTGAAAAAAATTAATTTAATGAATTAGTTTTTTGTGAACCTCAATCCTAGACCTACACAAACATAGAAAACAAACACAATATTAGATCCACATGCAAGTTAGAACTAAGATTCCCCGTGAAATTCATCCATAATGCTCAAAATAGGAAAGAAATGAAGAACAAAACAAGAAAAGCTATTAAATCCTATTAAAGCATGAAAACTCTCAATCCCATGGGGGAATTGGTACCATTTTGGTGTGAAAAATGGCCCTTTCCCAATCCCTTATAAGCTTGAATGGTGATTTGATGAAGATTGATGCTCCTTGGTGAAATTCCTGCATAACCTAGCTAAGAAATGATAAAAATGGATGAAGAATGGATGAACTTGATATGAAGATGATAACTTTGGCTCCAATTCTCCTCTTGAATGAGCATAATGATTTATCATTGATTTTGGCTCCCAAAACAAATAGAGAAGATCTCTATTTATAAGAGATAAGGATGGAAGAATGAAAGATATGGAGGATGTGGGACTAAAAATGATCAAATGATAAAGCACCACTTGTCAACATGCTATTGATGAGAGATGGAGCATATTTTGGAGAATGTGCAAAGTGGGGGAAATTTGAAATTCAAAAGATGGCTTGAAGGATGAGATGAAAGATGAAGTTATTGCCACATGGCTCAAGAAAAAAGGACTTGTAAGAGACTTTAATGCTTTGTTTGAGAGGACAAGTCCTTTTGGGGGGAGATTTCAAATTTGAAGAATATTCCAACCTTTGATGATTTTTTGAATGAAAAAGGAGGTTTAATAAATCAATTAAAATGATTTTCATGAGCAAGTGGCAAAAGCTAGAGGATTTGATGGATTAAGATTAGCATTAATCAGGATTTGATTAATTAAGAGGGAGATTAGATGATGTGACAATTTGATTTAGATTTTTGGATTGAAATAAATCAAAATAAGAGGAAAATGATGTAGACTTAATTAAATACAGATTTTGATTTATTTAATTAAAAGGAGATGATGGCTTAATTAAATAAAAAATGATTTATTTAATTAAGATATGAAATGTGATGAATTTAATTAAATAAAGACCGTGTCTACATTTTTCCCCTCTTTGAAGCAAAGTACTCGCTGGATTGGTTCAAAGAATAAACTGCCAAGATCAAAATTCAAAAAAAAATCATTTTTTTCAGATGCCCCACTGCTGCCCCACCGAAAGAATTATGTTGGTATACTGCACCCTTGAGAGATCGGGAGAAAAGTTCAATTTGAGGGTCGATCTCATGATAAAGAGGTTCAAGATCGGTTCAACTTGAATGTTTGATGTAGACAATCATCGACCATGGATGGCCTCATGTATATTTTGATATATTACACACACTTGATACTTGGATAGAAATGTTAGTAAAGATAAGAAAAAATGAGATGATGAAAAGAGGATCCAACAAGCACATGATCGACGAGACTTTATTAGAGATGATGATGATGATGATGATGATGATGCTTATGATGATGGTGATTATCGGGAATTGGTATTTTACAAGGGATATTTACCTTATGTTTGATAACACACATAGATATGATGCATCAAGGTATAAAGAACTAGGATGGAGTTGTACCTAGTGCAATGGAATTTGACTTGACAAATAGATAGGAGTATTCTTGTTCACACCTGACATACGAAAACCTTGCTAGGACATACCTGACAAAGCAAGTATTTGCCAAGTTATATTACAAGAACGTCCACCAAGCACAATAGACAAAAGATAATGATTGTTGCCCCATTCCTTTCTCTCTAAATCGTATTGATTAGACACCATCGAGAGGTCATTGGAATGAGCGCAATAAGATAAATCAAAAAGAACAGATCAAGTAAACAAACAAGTCAATGTTCTTCATACCTCGAGCCAAAGGGATGTGTTTTGAGGATAAGAATCCAAAGTGATTTGCCAAAGATAATGCCTATTGTAGGAAGGATGCATCCTAGGACATGTTAGTGGATGATGGCAAGTTGATAGGTTGTTTGAAAGGCTATTGATATAAGGTTGACTGACATGTTTGCAAATGATCAAGAGTTTGATTTTTCATTTAAAAGTTTGTTGTTTTGATTTTGATTTTGCATTTGAAGTTTGTTTTTTAAATTGTTTTGGTTGTTTCTGTGTGTGTTGCCAAAGGATGAAGGTGACGATTTTTTTATTATGGATGAGATTATTGCAGGTGAAAGCGAAATGGGACAAATGGATTTTTTCAAATATTTGGATTTTTTGGATTTTCTGAGATTTTATGAATTTTTTTGAATGTTTTTATGTTTTCTAAGATTTTATGAATTGTTTTTGGATTTTGTGTCTCAGGGGCTGATCAAAGATTAGCCTTTCCTATGTTTAAACTCAAAGACGACGTAGTTCATATTTTCATGTTTTTTGTTTTTTTGTTTTTATGAGTGTTTTTGTATTTTCGCATGATTTTGATGATTTGGATATGGATATGCATGATGATATCAGTGATCTGTTTTGGGATTTTGTTGAAAACCAAGATAAGGTTGATTAATCGGATTGATGAATTGATGATGATAACATTGTTGAGGATACACAACAATGCAAGGATAGTGTTAAGCAACACAAGGATTAGGATGGATATCCCAAGATGCTGATGGATTGATTGGATTTGACTGATTAGGATTGATGAAGCTTGATTTGGAACAAAATTTGTTTGGATGATTTGATGTGATGTTGAAGTGAACATTAGATACAACTGATATTGATTGTTTGGATTGATGTTCGATGAAAGATAATGCTTGATAAGGAACATCTTCTCTTCAAAATATGTCATGGGCTAGTGATTTGGATTTTGGCTCACAAATGCTTGACCAATTTTATTTCGCATTTGCCAATGTTTGGATCACCACATAAGTTGGAAGATATAGATCAAGTTTTATTTATGAAGCAAGATGTAAATATCTTCCCCCAGTGTCTAGCAACATGTATGAAATTCCATGGATGGATGCTTGGATAGATGTATGGATGGAGGGATATGGATTATCTTGTGATAAGATAAGGTGTTTGAATAAAGAATGATCATTTGGATAATGCTTCATGGTTTTGATAATGTTGGGTAGGGTAGGATCAATGAAAATGACTCATGTCAAGATGTTTACCATAAGCAAGTGTAAAGTATGCACCAAATTTTGTCAAGATCAAGATAACTTGGACTATGGATGAAAATGGATTGGATAAATGGTTTATGGATGAATGGATTTATTATGGATAAGATGGATGGACTGTTGGATTTATTATGGATGAAATTATTTTACCTGAAGTGGTACATGTAGATGCTCAATTCTACACATGACGTATGTTTTCCAAGTTTTCATCATGGTACCTGTCCAAAACACCACCATAGTGGTTTTCACTAGAGGACGATTTTTTTCTTTACTATTTTCATGACTTTTTTATTTTTTTATTTTTCTAAAATATTTTAAGCTCATGTTGAACCACCTTGTGGTGTCTATGTAGATACTTCTGTCATAATGTGACAAGAAGTTGCTTAGCCAAGATACATGCACGTGAATGCAACTTTTGAGATTCTTGAACTACTTTATTGATACCGGAGTTAACTTTGTCTTTGTGCGCACATCGCAATAGAGTGCCTTATGAATCCTTATGATGAAGGGTGGCTGCCAATTTATGGTCAATGTGAGAATTGGATATCATGTGTGGAGGTGTGGATGGGGTGTGTTTAGGAATAAAATATGGATTGGTTGATAGTTTGGAACCTTTGACTCTCCAAACTTGGGAAGATGAGCAATGATGGGTGGATACGAAAGTGTGCATGGAATTAGGACCAACTGCTTGATACACTTTTTATGTTGCTTGAAAAGCCTGCTTTTGATTTTGTGGACATCTTTGATGGATACTTTTCCCTTTTTCATTTTTCCCCATAGTTTCTTTGACTAATGGAGTTTGATAGGGATAATCTTTCTTTTTCTTTTTTGGCATCCATGTGTATTTGATTTGTCCTTTATGCTTCTCAACTTCTTTTTCTTTGATAACATTCTTCGTGCTTTGATTCAAATCTTTCTTTTGATGTTGGTTCCAATTCATGGATGGGGTGATGGGTGGATGAAGATTCATGACATGTCTAGTTGTAG
The DNA here is from genome assembly GCA_007258455.2 of Sequoia sempervirens. Lineage (NCBI taxonomy): Eukaryota > Viridiplantae > Streptophyta > Pinopsida > Cupressales > Cupressaceae > Sequoia > Sequoia sempervirens. The sequence continues at coordinate 34,638 of VDFB02095218.1, read as the reverse complement.
TATTGGCATTGGTTTCATCATAAGGATTCCTCATGCTCCCTATGTTGACATTTGCTTGAGACATAGTTTCCCCCAATATGGTGATAGTAGCACCTTTGTTTTTTGATTTTTCCTATTTTGAGAGTTCCTTTTTAGAATACATTCTCTGATAAATGACCACTGCAGATGACGTTATTAAGTTTCCCCATGAAATTCATCTACAATTCTCAAAATAGAAAAGAAATGAAGAACAAAACAAGAAAAGCTATTAAATCCTACTAAAGCATGCAAACTCTCAATCCCATGGGGGAATTGGTGTCATTTTGATGTGGAAAATGGCCCTTTCCCAATCCCTTATAAGCTTGAATGATGATTTGATAAAGATTGATGCTCCTTGGTGAAATTCCTGCATAACCTAGCTAAGAAATGATAAGAATGGATGAAGAATGGATGAAGAATGGATGAACTTGATATGAAGATGATAACTTTGGCTCCAATTCTCCTCCTAAATGTGCATAATGATTTTACATTGATTGTGGCTCCCAAAACAAATAGAGAAGATCTCTATTTATAAGAGATAAGGATGGAAGAATGAAAGATATGGAGGATGTGGGACTAAAAATGATCCAATGGTAAAGCGCCACTTGTCAACATGCTATTAATGACAGATGGAGCACATTTTGGAGAATGTGCAAAATGGGGGAAATTTGAAATTCAAAAGATGGCTTGAAGGATGAGATGAAAGATGAAGTTAATGCCACATGGCTTGAGAAAAAAGGACTTGTAAGAGACTTTAATGCTTTGTTGGAGAGGACAAGTCTTTTTGGAGGGATATTTCAAAATTGAAGAATATTCCAACCTTTGATGCCTTTTTGAATGAAAAAAGAGTTTTAATAATTCAATTAAAATGATTTTCATGAGCAAGTGGCAAAAGATAGAGGATTTGATGGATTAAGATTAGCACTAATCATAATTTGATTAATTAAGAGGGAGATTAGCTGATGTGACAATTTGATTTAGCTTTTTGGATTGAAATAAATCAAAATGAGAGGAAAATGATGTAGAATTATTTAAATAAAGATTTTGATTTATTTAATTAAAAGGAGATGATGACTTAATTAAATAAAAAATGATTTATTTAATTAAGAGATGAAATGTGATGAATTTAATTAAATAAAGATTATTTAATTAAATGACTAGCAAAGAGATGATTCGGGATCAAGTGTATGTACATTTTACGTGTCTATAGTTTTAAAAGTCATTGAAAAATTAACAACTATGATTTATTAAAATTGAATAATATGATTTAATGTTAAACTGTAAAATAATAATGAATGGTGAAAAGAATTGTTTTGATTAGAGGTAAAAAACGGGTTTTGAAGGGGCTCAGAACCCTTTACAAAAAGGAACAACTGAATCAAAAAGAGAACTACATTAAACAACCATCAACCCAAAGGCAGCATACCACCAGCCAAAAAGCAGCCATAAACTGGCAAACGCCACTACATATTGTTCAAAATTTCAACAGCTTCCATCTCACCAGCAACAAGCTTGGATTTAATATATGTATATGTTGCATTTTATGGTTATTATGTACATATTTAGAATGTTGTTCTATAATAGTTGTTATGTCATATATATTTGTGTGTGTGTGTGTGTATTCATGCTTTTGTATTTCCAGCCTATGTAATGTTTAAGAGAAAACAATGATATTTTTTTTTAATATTGTTATGTTAGGTTTATTGTTTACTTGGTCAAATGCTTTCTTTTGCTGTCACAAAATAGCCTATTGCATGTATAGGTTTGTAATTTAATAAATCTCTCATGAATTAAAATAAAGATTAAAATAAAGAGTAATTTTGTGAGAGAAAATGCTAATTAAATAATAGAAGGTTGTTTTATAACAATATATAGTTTAAGTTATATATATATATATGGGTTGGTAAAAGTAAATTGGGTGTATGAAAAAAAAAATTAAGAAAAATAATCCAAAATGTAGTGTTTATTCAAATTGTTTTTATTTATATTTAGAATGGAAGAGAAATTTGTTTGAATTAAAAGAAATAAAACTTACTTAACATAATAGTCATAATAAATATATTTACATATCTATATTATATCATACGTATATTTATGTATATATATGTGTATATATGTACATGTGTGTGTGTATATGTATCATAAGAATAAAATTAAAGAAAGAAGGTAATTGATTAGTAAAGAGATTAGGGTGTATTTGGATAGTTTCCTTACTTCTAGCCTTTTTTTATGGTAAGTGACTTCCCTAGTTTCTTTTATTCCATTTTATATTCCCTTAAAGTTCTCATTATTTCCTTTAGATTGTAGATTTTTACTTAATAAATAAATTTTAAAAAAAGGCTTTTTCATGGTAAATTTTATTACGTGGGAATACCATAAATACTTTCCCTTTTAAAAGATAAGAAATTAAATAGAGTTATTTATATTTTAAAATATTTTAGCTTACTTTAATTTAATGTGTGTGTGTGTGTGTGTGTGTGTGTGTGTGTGTGTGTGTTTAGTTGTTAATTACTATTGATCCATTGTTTAGAAAAGTGACATTTAAAGTTGATAAATATACTTAAGATGAGTTTATAGGGAAAAACCCAAATTTTTAAGGTTAAAATATGGTAGATATACATTTAGTTTCACATATGTGTAGAATTTCTCATTTAAGCAGTGAGATTAAACGTATGTAATTATATAGGTTGCTTTTGTTAACAACAGAGTAATTATGTTAAATTATATTTTACCATAAATATATATATATATATGTATGTATGTATGTATATATATAGGTGTGTGTTTTAATATATTGTTAAATGAAAACATCACTGTGTGGTAAATTAAAAATATTTATATATTTATATAGATATATATAGATATATATGCCAATATTTAAAATACCATAAATATGTATATATATACATGTATTATGATTATTATTAAAGAGAAAATTTGTAATATTAAAATGCTTAATGAGAGATGTGTAAATTCTTTTTAGTTAAATTTATTTATTTTTTGTGTAAATAGATAGTTATGTTAGAAATCATAGTTAAGAGAAACTCATTGGTGTTAAAGTGTGTTTAAATTTTTAATATTACAAGATTTCATAGTTCTCTAATTGTTTAAATGACTTCAATATGGACATCTAAATAAAATGTGTTTTAGTACCTAGCATGTTCTTGAAAAATGTTACTTGAATGTGATGTGAAGTTAAAGATGGATGTTTATGTTCCCATGTTGATTGTGAATTTCTTTCCCTTGTAACATTGCAATTTGATGAGATTTTGTGTTGGTCATGTGGGAACCCTTAGCATGGAGTTATTTACCATTGGGAGCTTGTGGGTAGTTGTTCTATAAACCTCCAGAGGCAATGGGAAAAAAAAATTTATGTGGATTTTCATGTTTTCACCTTTATGAGTCACTGATTGCATTTCTGGGTTAGACTTTTGGGGGTGTTACCTTGTTCTGTTGCCTTGTCATTTGATATGGCTTTGAGCGAGAAGGTCCATGCCTTGTATTTCTACTTGGTCTCATGATTTTAGTGTTTTGTGTTTTTGGGTACACCCCTTGGTGTTGTGAGATTTGTTTTGGGGCTAATAGGGAGAGTGGATCTTCATGGGGGCCGCCGCACAAAGGGACAGCCTAGATAACCCATGCAAGAGTCGATTAAATAAGCGAAAGCCTAATAAATTAAACTAGTGGGTTTGGGTAGGAACATATTAACAAAAGATAAGTAAGATGTCTCGCCCATGCCATTAGTGCTTTTGTAGACTAAGGATGGGTTGAGAAGGTCATGGTTGGCAAGATCACTGCCTCGTCCTCATGAGAGGCTAGTGGTCCCACACATATCACCCTATGCTGTTGGCACCTAGTGAGAGGTAGCTAGGATAACCATAGATGGGGGTTGGAACCTATTGAGAGGTAGCCAGGACATCCCATGATAGGGTCGTGCGATGACACTCTCCCATAGTATTTCTTTGTTTTGTCTTTTTGTGCCTCTGGAAGCAGTCATCTAAAGTAGTCATTTTGATGTTTTTCTGTCAGTCATGTATCTTGTTTGGATGAGTCTTGACATCTTTCGCTTGACTGTTCTTGGATGACAGTCTTTCTTTTCAAATCCTAGCATAGGGGTGGGCCTTTGGGTCCACGTGGTTGGATGGAACGTGCTTTGCACCCCATTGGGTTCCTAATCAATGTTCGTGAAGGGCAGAGTTCGTGTTGTTGCAGATGGTCCAGAGCTTCACCATAGTTCAGTTATATCATGTTTAGTTATGTAATTTCTCTCTTATTCGATGTATTTGTCCCACTATGCATGATGGGATGCACTGATGTGCATATGCATTCTTGAAATGATGTAATGTAATGAACAGATGTAATGTATTATTTTACCTTTGTAACCCCCATGTGGTTATTGATTCGTGGTAGTCGTTATTTGATGTGTTGTATCTGTGGAAATGTGCTCCATTGAATTCTCATGATGATAGTATGTTTATGGTTATTATGAATAAGTTAATCTTGTTTATATTGGGTTATCATCTATGGATGTTTCTTATTGATGGGTTATAATGGATGCATGATTATTGTAAACTTATGCTATATCTTTTTTTCTAATGTAATCTTGGAATTTGTTCGTTATCATTATGGTATGAGTTTAGGTTTTGTAATGTCGTCACGTGTACCCCAAAGGAAGTAGTTGATATTGTAAATTTTGTATAATTTCTTTGCATGTAGTATATATTCATGTTCATCCTATGTAATGTTTTACTTTCAAAAAAAAAAGTTCGTTAATTTGTTAGTTTTAGTTGTCCTTTGTGGTTCGTACGGTGGGGTGTTACAGTGTGGAAGGTTATTTGAGTGTATTAACTGTGTACATTCTTCAGCTAAAATTTGTTACGAAGTAATTTTTTGGATTTCAAGGTGTTTGTGGAATATTCTAGATTGTGTTCAAGTGATGATTGGTGTACATGCATCATCTATGGATTTAAGGAATTATGTACTTAAATGTTAATAGTATTTACACAAATTTGACTAAACTTGGGTGTTTACACTAATTTTGGATTTTCTTTGATAATTATAGAAGCATGGTGTGTTGTATATGTATGATTTGGGTCCAAGTTAAGATGAGGAGTGGTCCTCTTTCATTCCTTTCCACTGCAAGAATGCTTAGAGCCAACCTAATTTTAATTTTCATAGTTGAGGTGGATAACCGACCTTGGAGAATATTTTTAAGGTTCAAAAAGGTATAAATAAGTGATGATTTGATAGTGAATTTAGCCATGAAGTGTGTGATGTAAATTGAAAATTTGTGAAGTGCAATGTGAGCTTAATGAGTTAGACTATTGGAAGTAATGAGCAAAATGTATCTACAATCTTCAGAGAGACTACGAATGTGTTGGTGATTTTATGGTGGATCTTTTTTGTTAGATTGAGATGGATTTATCATTGTAACACTCTTCTTTATTCTTTTCTATAATTTGGTAGTGACCCCTTCTTTCTTTTGGGAAGTGATCCCTCTAGTAGTGATCCTTTTGTATTCGGTGTTGCAATTACTTTATATTGTGAGTTAATCCTCATCATGGTTTTTTCCTTCTTGGTTTCTCCACGTAAACCTGGTGTTCTATTGTGCATAGTGTTCATGTGTTTCAATTTATGTTATTTGCTTTCATGCTAAATTATTCTAACATATTAAAGTTTAATTAAGTTGTGGATCTAAATGTTTATGAGGTTTTTGAATGATTTTAAAAAAACACCTAGTTCAACCCCCCCCCCTCAGTTATCTTGTGTGCATTCAATAATTGGTATCAGAGCAAGGTTCCTTGGAAGAAAACTTAACTGCTTGAGGTAGGTCTAGGATGGTACACAAGAGGGAAGCTCCTTTATTTGATGGAATGGACTATGGCTTCTAGAAGACAAAGATGAAAGGTTTCTTGGTATCTCTTAGATTTGGAGTTTAGAAGTCTATTGAGACTAGATATGATATGCCTACTAGTGGTTTGAGTACTGATAATTAGATCAAGGCCTATGGAAACAATGGTAAAGAAAGGTATGCTCTTTTAAGTGGTCTTTCTAACATTGAACTTGTGAAATTTATGCATTTGAAATCTGCTAAAGCTATCTTGGAAAAGTTGGAAAGTATTTATGGAGATGTTAAGGTCAAGCAAGCTAAGATGTAGAATTTAAAGATCACATTTGAAAACTTGAGGATGTCTGAAGATGAAAATATTGAGAGCTACAAACAGAAGGTGGACAAATTTTTCAATTCCATCAGAGGTCTTGGTGGAAACCTTGAAGAAGAGGAAGTGGTAAAGAAGCTACTAAGAACTCTTCCTAAATCTTATAGTCAGAAAGTTTATGCTATTGAGGAAGTTCAAGATTTAAGAAAATATTCTAGAGATCAGTTGCATGGTGCTATATTTTCTTTCAAAAAGAGAGAATTTTTTCCAAATAATGTAAAATTTGAGACTGCTTTTAAGGTTAGAAAATCAAAAAATATTGAGGAATCAAATCATAAGTATCTTGATGATGTTAAAGAAAACTTTGTGAGGAAAATGAAAAAGGGAACTAGTAAATATAGAGGTAATTTTCCTTTCAAATGTTTCAATTGTGGTAAGATTGGTCTTTATGCTTCAATATTTCCAAATAGAGCTTTAAATGACAAGAATAAATAAAACAAAGTTAAATAAATTAAGAAAAGTTATTATGTTAGAGAAGATTCCAATATATCTAATGGTGAATCTGATTATGCAGACAATGAGGATAGTGAATGCTTGTTCATGGCTATTAAATATGGAACTACTTCTTCTTAATCTAATATATGTGTGAAGGAAAGTGCTTCAAAAGTAGGTAATAACACTGAAGGAACTATGGTGACTAATTTTCTTGCTAGGGAGGAGAAAAACTAATAGATTATTGATAGTGGATTCTCAAATCATATGAATGATGACAAAAATAAGTTTGTTAAACTTGAGAAGTATGAAGGAGGTCTAGTAAAGCTTGGGGATGATACATCTACTAAGATGTGTGGAAAAGGTTCAATTAGTTTTGATGGAAAGCATAATACAGATAATGGTCTTTATGTTAAGGGTTTGAGACATAATCTCTTGAGTTTTGGACAAATGTGTAGCAAAGGATATAATTTTATGTTTCAATATTATAGATGTGAGATTAGAAAAGGCTTTGGAATTGTGGTTCTTGCTGGAAGAAGGATAGATGGAAATGTTAATCAGCTTGAAGATGTTGATGGTCATTGCTTTATGACTCAGGGGTAAAAGTACAAAGTTGTGTCACACTTTCAACTAACTTATCAACACAAGTGAATTTTAGTATTTATAACTAAAAATCAATTTTGGTCAAACATATAATCTTGTAAGATTTATTTTCTAGATAAGTTAAATATGTCTAACACTTTTCCAACTAAAATTGTTGGCTAAATGCATATGTAGCACCACTTTAAGGCCAATTTACTGAAAAAAATAAATTATTTAAAAAAATTAATGTTTCTACAACTCCTCATATAAATAACATTTTTTTAGACATGTAAAAATACACTTTTGTAGATCCATAAGTGCATTTTCAAATATACATTGATTTTAAAAGTTAATTATTATTTTTATTTTATTTCTATTTTTTACTAAAAGTAGGTTATCAATACAAAAATATTAGGTTGATTACTATGTCAAGAAAAATACTAAAACTTATTAAAAAAAAGTTAAAAAATATGATTCCCTAGATAAAAGAATCTAGATTAAGATAGTATAATTTATTTTCTATTCTAGAAATGTTTAATATTAAAGTTGACATCGAGTGGAAACAACCGTGTTTTAATACAAACACATTGAAATATTTATTTAAAAAATACATATTTACTAAAATTGTAAGAAAATAAATCCATGTTGTAAAGTTTCAAGTTATAAATATACACAAAAAAATTGAAGGGAAAAAAGGTATATTTACTATATAAAGCTTGAAATCTCATGTCACATCATTTTTTAGCATTTTATCGGCAACTAAATTATAGTGTTAATTTATAAAAAACTATATTGAAATATTTTTTGATTTTCAAAAAATACAAACATAAAATATACTAAAAAATAAACATTTTATTAGTTTACATCATTTCAAAATTCAAAATATATATGCCACTTTCTAGTGATTCAAGTTTAAAATTTAGATTAGTGTTGGTTGGTTTCTTTATAAATGTGTGACACAACTTTGTACTTTTACCCTCAGATTAATAAAAGTTGGTTATGCAATAGAAGGATGTGTCACATTAATTTTGATAATTTAGTGAGGATCAGTTCAGTTAAAGTTGTGAGAGATCTGTCAAAGATTACAAATCCTATTAATGTTGTCTGCAAGGAATGTCAAATTAGGAAGCAAGCAAGAAGAAGTTTCAAATTCAAGCAACAATCTACTACTAGACTATTGGAGCTTGTGCATATAGACCTTTGCAGTCCTACCAGTGTAATATTTTTTCAAGGTGAAAAGTATTTCTTGCTATTGATTGATGATTATTCTAGAATGACATGGGTTACTTTTCTCAAAGAAAAATCAAAAGCTCTAGATAAGTTTAAAGTATTCAAAGTTATTGTTGAGAATGCAATGGATATGAAAATCAAGTGTTTGGGGTTTGACAGAGGTGGAGAGTTCAGCTCCAATGAGTTTAACAGTTTTTTTTAGAATCATGGGATAAAAAGGAATTTATCTACCCCTAGGACCCCATAGAAAAATAGAGTGGTTGAAAGAAAGAATAGGATTGTTCAAGAAGCTACAAGAACAATGATGAAAGAGGAAAACCTACCAAAATTCTAGTGGATAGAAGTAATTCATACTAATGTAAAATTCTTAATAGAGTTCAAGCAAGAGAAAATAGTACAAAGACTCCCTATGAGTTGTGGTATGGAAGGATTCCTACTATCAAATATTTTAGAGTGTTTGGAAGCAAGTGCTTTATCAGAAGAGATGAAAAAAAATTAGGAAAGTTTAATACAAGATCTAATGAAGGTATCTTCCTTGGATACTCTACAAGAAGTAGATCTTACCGGTGCTAAAACAAGAGGTTGAAGAAGATTATTGAAATTACAAATTTCAAAGTGGATGAAGACTTAGAGAAGAATTTTGTGGTGCTAGATGGATATGAATCAAATGAGTCCTCTTGTAGGGAAAATGACAGAAATGAAGGCAAGGAGAAAGAAGTTTATATTAAAGAGGAGGAAGATCTAGAAAATATTCCCAAGACTCCTAAGTATATGTAGAAGAATCATTCTGAAGATCAGATCATTGGTGACAAAAGAAAAGGTGTGTTGATGAGAAGAAAAGTTGTTATGGTTGAAGAATAAGTAAATCTATGTTTACTCTCTAAATTTGAACCCAAAATAGTGATTGAATCATGCAAGGATGATTATTGGATCAAGGAAATGGTAGAGGAACTAATACAAATTGAAAAGAACCAAACTTGGGAACTTGTCCCAATACCAACAAATAAGAATTTGATTGGAACTAAGTGGGTATTCTGGAACAAACTGAATGAGAATGGAGAATTAGAAAGAAATAAGGCAAGGCTTGTGTGTAAGGGCTACTCACAAGTAGAAGGAATAGATTTTGAGGATACACTTGCTCTAGTGGCAAGAACAGAAGATATTAGGATATTTTTGGCTTTTGCAGCACATAAATATTTTAATGTTTATTAGATGGATGTGAAGTCTGCTTTCTTGAATGGTGAGTTGAAAGAATAGGTATACATTGAACAACTAGAAAGATTTCAGTTATTAGAAAAACTTGATATTGTATGTAGATTGAAGAAGGCATTATATGGATTGAAGCAAGTTGTCAGAGCTTGATATGCAAGGTTGGATAAGTAATTGATTTAGCAAGGATTCAGCTTAGGTATTGTAGATAGTAATCTTTATTTCAAAGTTGAAAAATATCAAATCTTGATTATGGTTGTGTAAGTTGATGATATAATCTTTGGAGGAAATGAATCTATGTACAAGAAATTTACATAAGAGATGCAAAAATAATTTGAGGTGACTATGTTTGTGGAGATGAATTTCTTCCTTGGGTTACAAACTAATCAGACAAAGAAAGGTATATTCATTTCACAACCAAAGTATGTTAAAGAAATGTTGAAGAAGTTTGGAATTGAAAATTCTAAACCAATATGTACCCCTATGGTTACTGGTTGCAAGCTAGGTAAGAATGGTGAATCTCGTAAGGTTGATCAAATAAAATATAGATAAATGATTGGAGGACTACTATATCTAACTGCTACTAGACCAAACATCATGCATGCAGTTTGTCTTGTGGCTAGGTTTCAAGAAGATCCTAGAGAGTCACATGTTGCAGTAGTGAAGAGGATATTCAAATACTTGAAGGGCACTCTAGAACATGGCCTGTGGTATCCAAAGGATATTGATTTTTCTTTAAGTCCTTATAGATGCAGATAGGGTAGGATATGTAGATGACAAGAAAAGTACAAGTGGTGGTACATTATTTTTTGGATGCAAATTGGTGTCTTGGTCGAGCGAAATAAGATTCAGTATATTTATCTACTACAAAGGTAGAATACATTGCAGCAGCATCTTGTTGCACACAAGTGTTTTAGATGAGGAAAACCTTGAAGTATATTAGAGTTTCATATGATGAACCAATCTCTATTTTTTGTGAAAATATAATTGCTATTAACATTTTAAACAATCTGATGATGAACTCAATGACAAATCATAATTTTTTTAAACAGGACAACTGAGAGGGGGGTGAATTAATTAGTTGTATCAAATTTTAAACTTTAAAACTTTCCCTAGAAATTCTAGCTCAATCATAAATCCTTTACTCTGATAAATGATTAAACATTAAGTGCAAAGGAAGAAACTAAAAAGTATCACACATACACAATAACACCAAATTTACGTAGAAAACCCAATAAGGGAGAAACCACAGTGAGGATTATCTCACAATATCAAGAATATCAAAACTAATTACAAAGGCTCACTACTAGAGTAGGCTCACTGCCAAAATAGGACTCACTATCAAGATTAGGACTTATTGTCCAACAAGGTTTAACCACCTATAGGGGCTCATTACCACATAGATAGAAAGAATATAGAAGAGATATGTTATAGAGAGAAGAAAATCTCAATGCAATAGATATTTCCACCACAACACACTCAACCACTTGCAGACATGCATGAATGATAGAGTACACCTACAACTCACTGCATCTAAAAACTCAGCAATTAGATATCACACTAATCTTCCAAAATCACATCACTTATAGACTATTTCACATCTATTTTTCACCTATCTTTCTCTATTTCTTTGCATATGTTTCACTGATATCTCATCTTGTATTTATACCATCTTCACTTTTTAAATATATCCAAAGTTGGTCATACATCATTTAAATTCAATTTAGGTTGGTGTCAAAACATTCTAGGATGGAATTAGAATGAGGGCCAAAAAAACACACACTTGATGAGGACCCAAATAAGTCCCAACATGCTTCATGAACTTCGAAAGTAGTGTTTAACACAAGGTCAGTCAAACTAGTGTAAAACACATAGAACAATTAAGTACATGCAACCCTTAACACGATCCAATATTTCCAGACAAAAAAATATCTTCAATACAATAATAACTCTAGAACCACAAGTCATAATACTAAACCAAGAAGAAATCTGGAGCAACTACGTTTCTCCTGGAGATCATCCAAATACCCTAAAAAACATAGTTCACAACTAGTGAACATAACTCGCACTATACAATGGTCTAGAAACCCAAAATCTGGATATAGCAGCTTCCAATAACCATATATGCCACTTTCTAGTGATTCAAGTTTAAAATTTAGATTAGTGTTGGTTGGTTTCTTTATAAATGTGTGACACAACTTTGTACTTTTACCCTCAGATTAATAAAAGTTGGTTATGCAATAGAAGGATGTGTCAGATTCATTTTGATAATTTAGTGAGGATCAGTTCAGTTAAAGTTTTGAGAGATTTGTCAAAGATTACAAATCCTATTAATGTTGTTTGCAAGGAATGTCAAATTAGGAAGCAAGCAAGAAGAAGTTTCAAATTCAAGCAACAATCTACTACTAGACTATTGGAGCTTGTGCATATAGACCTTTGCAGTCCTACCAGTGTAATATTTTTTCAAGGTGAAAAGTATTTCTTGCTATTGATTGATGATTATTCTAGAATGACATGGGTTACTTTTCTCAAAGAAAAATCAAAAGCTTTAGATAAGTTTAAAGTATTCAAAGTTATTGTTGAGAATGCAATGGATATGAAAATCAGGTGTTTGGGGTTTGACAGAGGTGGAGAGTTCAGCTCCATTGAGTTTAAGTTTTTTTTAGAATCATGGGATAAAAAGGAATTTATCTACCCCTAGAACCCCACAGCAAAATGGAGTGGTTGAAAGAAAGAATAGGATTGTTCAGGAAGCTACAAGAACAATGATGAAAGAGGAAAACCTACCAAAATTCTAGTGGATAGAAGTAATTCATACTAATGTCAAATTCTTAATAGAGTTCAAGCAAGAGAAAATAGTACAAAGACTCCCTATGAGTTGTGGTATGGAAGGATTCCTACTATCAAATATTTTAGAGTGTTTGGAAGCAAGTGCTTTATCAGAAGAGATGAAAAAACTTAGGAAAGTTTAATACAAGATCTAATGAAGGTATCTTCCTTGGATACTATACAAGAAGCAAAGCTTACCAGTGCTAAAACAAGAGGTTGAAGAAGATTATTGAAATTACAAATTTCAAAGTGGATGAAGAATTAGAGAAGAATTTTGTGGTGCTAGATGGATATGAATCAAATGAGTCCTCTTGTAGAGAAAATGATAGAAATGAAGGCAAGGAGAAAGAAGTTTAGATTAAAGAGGAGGAAGATCTAGAAAATATTCCCAAGACTCCTAAGTATATGTAGAAGAATCATTTTGAAGATCAGATCATTGGTGACAAAAGAAAAGGTGTGTTGATGAGAAGAAAAGTTGTTATGGTTGAAGAATAAGTAAATCTATGTTTACTCTCTAAATTTGAACCCAAAATAGTGATTGAATCATGCAAGGATGATTATTGGACCAAGGAAATGGTAGAGGAACTAATACAAATTGAAAAGAACCAAACTTGGGAACTTGTCCCAAGACCAACAAATAAGAATTTGATTGGAACTAAGTGGGTATTCTGGAACAAACTGAATGAGAATGGAGAATTAGAAAGAAATAAGGCAAGGCTTGTGTGTAACGGCTACTCACAAGTAGAAGGAATAGATTTTGAGGATACACTTGCTCTAGTGGCAAGAACAAAAGATATTAGGATGTTTTTGGCTTTTCCAGCACATAAATATTTTAATGTTTATTAGATGGATGTGAAGTTTGCTTTCTTGAATGGTGAGTTGAAAGAATAGATATACATTAAAAAACTAGAAAAATTTCAGTTATCAGAAAAACATGATATTGTATGTAGATTGAAGAAGGCATTATATGGATTGAAGCAAGTTGTCAAAGCTTGATATGCAAGGTTGGATAAGTACTTGATATAGCAAGGATTCAGTTTAGGTATTGTAGATAGTAATCTTTATTTCAAAGTTGAAAAATATCAAATCTTGATTATGGTTGTGTAAGTTGATGATATAATCTTTGGAGGAAATGAATCTATGTACAAGAAATTTACATAAGAGATGCAAAAATAATTTGAGGTGACTATGTTTGTGGAGATGAATTTCTTCCTTGGGTTACAAACTAATCAGACAAAGAAAGGTATATTCATTTCACAACCAAAGTATGTTAAAGAAATGTTGAAGAAGTTTGGAATTGAAAATTCTAAACCAATATGTACCCCTATGGTTAATGGTTGCAAGTTAAGTAAGAATGGTGAATCTCCTAAGGTTGATCAAATAAAATATAGATAAATGATTGGAGGACTACAATATCTAACTGCTACTAGACCAAACATCATGCATGCAATTTGTCTTGTGGCTAGGTTTCAAGAAGATCCTAGAGAGTCACATGTTGTAGTAGTGAAGAAGATATTCAAATACTTGAAGGGAACTCTAGAACATGGATTATGGTATCCAAAGGATATTGATTTTTCTCTGAGTGCTTATAGATGCAGATAGGGTAGGATATGTAGATGACAAGAAAAGTACAAGTGGTGGTGCTTTATTTCTTGGATGCAAATTGGTGTCTTGGTTGAGCAAGAAATAAGATTCAATATATTTATCTACTACAAAGGTAGAATACATTGCAGCAGCATCTTTTTGCACACAATTGTTTTAGATGAGGAAAACCTTGAAGCATATTAGAGTTTCATATGATGAACCAATCTCTATTTTTGGTGACAATATAAGTGCTATTAACATTTCAAACAATCTAATGATGTTCTCAAGGACAAATCATAATTTTTTTTAACAAGACAACTGAGAGGGGGGTGAATTAATTAGTTGTATCAAATTTTAAACTTTAAAACTTTCCCTAAAAATTCTAGCTCAATCATAAATCCTTTACTCTGCTAAAATGATTAAACATTAAGTGCAAAGGAAGAAACTAAAAAGCATCACACATACACAGTAACACCAGATTTACATAGAAAACCCAATAAGGGAGAAACCACAGTGAGGATTATCTCACAATATCAAGAATATCAAAACTAATTACAAAGGCTCACTACTAGAGTAGGCTCACTGCCAAAATAGGACTCACTATCTAGATTAGGACTTATTGTCCAACAAGGTTTAACCACCTGTAGGGGCTCATTACCACATAGATAGAAAGAATATAGAAGAGATATGTTATAGAGAGAAGAAAATCTCAGTGCAATAGATATTTCCACCACAACACACTCAACCACTTGCAGACATGCATGAATGATAGGGTACACCTACAACTCACTGCATCTAAAAACTTAGCAATTAGATATCACACTAATCTTCCAAACTCACATCACATATAGACTATTTCACATCTATTTTTCACCTATCTTTCTCTATTTCTTTGCATATGTTTCACTGATATCTCATCTTGTATTTATACCATCTTCAATTTTTACATATATCCAAAGTTGGTCATACATCATTTAAATTCAATTTAGGTTGGTGTCAACACATTCTAGGGTGGAATTAGAATGAGGGCCAAAAAAACACACACTTGATGAGGACCCAAATAAGTCCCAACACGCTTCATGAACTTCAAAAGTAGTGTTTAACACAAGGTCAGTCAAACCAGTGTAAAACACATAGAACAATTAAGTACATGCAACCCTTAACACGATCCAATATTTCAAGACAAAAAAATATCTTCAATACAATAATAACTCTAGAACCACAAGTCATAAGACTAAACCAAGAAGAAATCTGGAGCAACTACGTTTCTCCTGGAGATCCAAATACCCTTAAAAACATAGTTCACAACTAGTGAACATAACTTGCACTATACAATGGTCTAGAAACCCAAAATCTGGATATAGCAGCTTCCATTAACCATGATCAACATATTTGAACCACACAAACGTATGATAAAATCTTGTAGAAAAACCTATAGCAAACACTGAACACTTGCAACCTTTCTTCATTACAATTTTCTCAATATCCTCAACATATACATCCAATAACCTACATCCATGACATCAATGACAACACCAACCAGTTGATAACTATTTTACATCAATGAATACACCTTCATTCCTGCAACAATATCCCCCTTTGTCATTGATGGAAACACATGATGTGAAAACCATCAAAGACAATACAATAGTTCTGAACACACTTTTCATGATTTTACTTTCTACTTCTCCCCTTAGTAGATAATCTTTTTCACATCTTCCTCATCTCCCCCTTTGACATCAATGGAAAATTGTAATGATATTTTACATTGATTTCCCCTTTAACATTAAGAATGGAATTCTCTTTCAATGACAACACATGACACTACCTACTCCCCTAAGAGGTAGCCTCCAAAACATTTGTCCAAAAGAAAGATAGATCTATAGACCCATCAGACTGATGCATCTCCATATGCATCTAGTTCAAGAAGGGATGGGTAATAACCCCTAGTTTGTCCCAGAGATACTCAAAAGTATCTTTAGGAAGATCCTTCATAAATATATCAACAATCTAATCCTTCATAGGTACATACTCAAGTTTTACTTCATTCTCCACAACCTTCTCTCTCAAGAAGTGATACTTGATAAATATATTATTTTTTCTCGAGTGCATCACTAGATTCTTTGAAATTTTAATTTCACTTGTATTACCATAGAAGATAGAAATAGGATCATCATACATTACTCTAATATCTTGCAATGTTTGTTTCATCCATAAAACTTGTGTATAGTAAGATGTAGCAACAATATACTCAGCCTCAACAGTGGACAAAGAAACTAAATCTAAATTTTTACTCAACCAATCCACCAATTTGTAACTAAGAAATAATGCACCACCACTTGTACTTTTCTTGTCATCTACACAGTTAGCCCAATCTACATCCATATAAGCACTTAGTGTAAAGTCAGTACCCCTAGGATACCATATTCCATAATCTATAGTGTCATTCAAATATCTAAACATTCTCTTAGTAGCAACAACATGTGTTTCTTTAGGATCTTCTTGAAATCTAGCTACAAGACATAAATCTAGCTACAAGACATACTGCATGCATAATATCCGGTCTAGTAGCAGTCAAATACAACAGTCCACCAATCATAGATCTATATTTGCTCTGATCAGGCTTAGGTAAATAAGCATCTTTACTTAATTTTCAATAGTCACCATAGGAGTGCATAATTATTTGGAACCATCCATCCCAAACTTCTTCAGTGTCTCTCTTACACACTTTGACTATGAAATAAAAATCCCTTTCTCTGTTTGATTAATTTGCAACCCAAGAAAGAAATTTATCTCACCAAACATGGACATCTCAAATTATTTTTTCATTTCTTCTACAAACGTCTTGCACATATTTTCATTTCCTCCAAAGATAATATCATCAACATATACAACCACAATCAATATTTTATCATTTTCAATTTTAAAATATAGATTATTATCTATCATACCTTTGTTGAAACCTTGTTGAATCAAATATTTTTCCAACCTTGCATACTAGGATCTAGGAGCTTGATTCAATCCATTTAAAGCTTTCTTCAATCTACAAACCATATCTAGTTGATCTAACAATTGAAATCCTTCTGATTGTTCCATGTATACCTCTTCTTCTAGTTCATCATTCAAAAATGCAAACTTAACATCCATCTGATACACCTTAAAATCTTTATGAGTGAAAAAATCTAAAAACAATTTGATAGCTTCCATTCTTTCCACTGGAGCAAAAGTCTCCTGAAAACCTATGTATTCTACTTGTGAGTAACCCTTACACACAATCCTTTCTTTAATTCTTACCACTTCTCCATTCTGATTCAACTTTTTTCTAAATACCCACTTTGATCCAACTATGTTCTTATCTGTCGGTCTAGGGACCAATTCCCAAGTTTGATTCTTCTCGATCTGCATAAGTTCTTCTTTCATAGTTTCTAACCAATTCTTATCCTTACATGCTTCACTTATAGTCTTTGGTTCAATCTCATAAAGTAAACATAGATTTATCTCACTAGTAGCAGCTTTGCTTGTTGTTAATACTCCTTTTCTCTTGTCTCCAATTATCTGACTATCTAAATGATTTTTCTACACATATTTAGGTGTCTTTGGGGACACCACCAAAGCTTCTTCATCATCATCCTACTTCTCTTTCTCATCATTTTCTTGTTCTTCCAAAACTTCTTCAATCCTTACACAATCAGGTTCATCAAATACACACCCATCAACTTGAATTGAATTCTTCATTGCTTCATCAACCTTGACATTTGTGCTTTCTACAATATTTCTCTGTCTTTTATCGAAACATTTGTAAGCTTTGCTTCTAATAGAATATCCAAGAAAAATTCCTTCATCTATCTAATGCATCATATTTATCTCTAATAAATGTAACCCATGTGTACCTAGAGTAATCATCAATCAAAAGCATAAAGTACCTTTCACCTTGTAGACTTCTCACTCTTGTATGACCACAAAGATCTATATGAAATAAAGCTAGTATTTTGGTAGTAGATTGTTTCTTTGATCTGAAGTTGTTTCTTGCTTTATTTCCAAACTAGAAATTCCTACAAATAGGATTTGTAATCCTTGGTAAATCTCTCATGGCTTGTACTACACTAATCCTCACCAAGTTATCAAAATTCATATGGAACATTCTCCAATTCCATAACCAATTGTCACTAATCTGAATCATAAAGCAATGTTCATCAGTACCCTTAAGTTGATATATATTTCCTTCAGACTACAACAACCATTGTTCCAGATCCTTTCTTGATTTCACATCTCTCATCCTCAAATACAATACTATATCCTCTACTACACATCTTTCCAACACTCAAGAGATTATTCCTTAATCACTTAACATAGTAGAAATCATCAATATTATGCTTTCCATCAAAACTTACTAAACCTATCCCACAAATATTAGCACCAGTATCATCTCCAAACATAACTAAGCCTCCATCATATTTTTCAAGTTTAACAAACTTACTCTTATCATCGGTCATGTGATGTGAATAGCCACTGTCAAAAACCCAATATTTCTTTTCATGTTTAGCATGTAGGGTAGAGATTACAGTATCTTTCTCTTTCTCTGGAAGACATCATTTCACCAGTCTCTTAAAATTAGCAGAAGTAGGTTCATATTTTATAGCCAAGAAAAAGCATTCATTGTCATAAAAATCTTAATAATCATATTCCTCATTAGAAATACTAGCATCCTCATTCACATAATACACTTTGTTGATCTTCTTACCTTTGTTTTCTTTGCTAAATCTTTGTTTATTCTTCTTAGCTCTTTCTAGACATCTTGAAGCATAGTGACATTTTCCTCCACAACTAAATAATTTAAAGGGTAAATTACCTTCATACTTACCATAGCCTTTCTTCATCCTTCTCACAAAGTTAGCTTCTACTTCCTCAATATTTTCTTCATCCGGATCTTCAGCTCTTGTAGCCTTAAAAGCAGTTTCTGATTTGGATCAATTTCTCAAATTTGGCTTTCTCAATTCATAAGATGTCAGAGTTCCCAATATCTGATCTTTAGTGTAGGTCTTATAGTCTATATGTTCTTCAATAGAAAATACCTTTTCACTATATGCATCAGGGAGAGTTCTAAGAATCTTAATTATAATCCTAGATTCATCTATTGTAGAACCAAGTCCTCATGTTCCACCAATCACTTCATCTACTCTATGTACATAATATTTAATGTTCTCATCTTCAGATATATGCAGGAGCTCAAACTATGTCTCCAAATTATGCAACTTTGCTTCTTTGACCTTTTCATCTCCTTCATGCACCTTCTCTAAATCATCCTAGAATTCTTTAGTAGTCTTTAGATTTTAAACTTTAATCAACTTGGAATGTGCAAGAATATTCTTCAAAATGAAATTTTCCTTATTGTTTGCTTCATGCGCCTTGATTTCATCAACCATACTTGGACCGGTAGTAGGAGGATTGTAAGCAATCTTGTAATATTTCTCAACATCACATCCACAATATTCCAGATATTTTTTAAATCAGTATTTTCAAGATAGCATAATTAGTTCCATCGAACTTCAAATACTCAAAAGTGGTTTTTTCTTCCATCCCGAACCTTCCTTAAGCAGTTAAGCTCTTCTCCAAGGAACCAAGCTCTAATACCAATTGTTGAACAAGACAACTAAGTGGAGGGGTGAATCAGTTGTAAAAAAATTTAACCTTTAAAACTTTCACTAGAAATTAGATCAATTGAAAATCCTTTACTCTGTTAAATTGATTAAACATTAAGTGCAAAGGTAGAAAATGAAAAGTATCACACACACATAGTAACACTAGATTTACATGGAAAACCCAATAAGGGAAAAGCCACTGTGAGGATTAGCTCACAATATAAAGAATATCAAAACCGATTACAAAGACTCACTACCAGAGTAGGATTACTACCAAAATAGGACTCACTATATGGATTAGGACTCACTATCCAACAAGGGTTAACCACCCAGAGGGGCTCACTACCACACAGATACAAAGAAGATAAAATAGATATGTTACAGAGAGAAAAAAATATCAATCCAACAAATATTTCCACCATGAAACTCAACCACTTGCATACATGCATGAATGATAGAGTACACCTTCATCTCACAACATCTAAAAACTCAACAATTAGATTTCACACCAATCTACCAAACTCGCATCACATACACACTATTTCGCCTATATCTTGCTCTATTTCTTTGCATACCTTTCACTAATATATCTTCCTATATTTATACCATATTCAAATTTGAAGCATATCCAAATTCGATCATACATCATTTAAATTCAAATTAGGTTGGGGCCAAAAAATTCTAGGGTGGAATTAGAATGAGGGAGACCCAAACACATGCTTGATGAGGACCCAAATAATTCCCAACATGCTTTATGATCCAATCTTTCTAGACAAAAAAATTATCTTCAATACAATCATAACAGCTTAACTCTAGAACCACAAGTCATAAAACTCAACCAAGAAGAAATAAGGAGTAACTACATTTCTCTCAGACCTCATCTAAATACCCTGAAAAACACAATTCACAACTGGTGAACATAAATCAAATTGTACAACAATACAGAAACCCAAATATTGGATATAGAAGCTTCCAATAACCATGGACAACATATCTGAACCACATGAACATAGGATCAAATCCCGAAGCAAAACCTAGAGCAAACACTAAACACTTGCAACATTTCTTCATTACAATTTTCTCAATATCCTTGACATATATAGCCAATAATATGCATCCATGACATCAATGACAATAGCAACCAGTTGATAACCAATTGACCAGTTAACATCAATGACAATACCTTCATTCTTTCAACAATTTTAATCCTATATCACTTTTTGACAGAGAAGGTTGTAGAGAACGAAGTGAAGCTTGAGTATGTGCCTACAAAGGATCAGGTTGTTTATATATTCACTAAGACTCTTCCTAACGATACTTTTGAGTATCTCTAGGAGAATTTATATTTTATTTCCCCTTCTTCCTCGAACTAGATGTATAAGGATATGCATTAGTTTGGTGGATCTCAAGATTCATTATTTATTCTAGACTAATGTTGGAGGCTCCTTCTCAGGGGGGAGTGGTTAGTGCTTTTTTGGTTGTTGCAATCATGGCGAGTAATTATTGGTTCAGGTTGGTGTTTTCCTTTTTCAGATGTTTCAAAGAATATGTGTAGTGGTTGATTTTTGATGAAATTTTTTGTGTACTCCTAAGGGGGAGTATGCAGAATAGTGAAGAGAGAAAGTATGTATGGTTGATGTCAAAAGATGCAAATGTGTTTCCCTTTTCCATTGATTTCAAAGGGGGGGAGAAAGAAATGTGAAAAAGGTCAGATGAGAAAGGGGGAGAGAGTAATGTGAAATAGAAGTTGAGGAAGAGAAAGTAAAAGGGAAAAAAGAGAAAGAGTTGTTATCAAGCAGTATATTGGTGATCAAAACTATTTGTTGTTGTTGATGGTTTTTCACATCAAGTGTTGCCATCAATGACAAAGGGGGATATTTTTGTAAGTATGAGTATTTGGTGTTTTCATTGATGTCAACAAGCTTAGGGAAGTTTTTTGTAGGCTTATGCCTTTGCTGTGAATGATTCTTTGATTAGTTGCATTATGTTGTCATTAGTAAGTATTTCTGGTGTCAGCCTCTAGTGTTACTTTGATAAGCTTCTATTGGTGTATTTGGCTGGTTCATTTATGATGTGGAAGTGTTGAAGATAATGAGTATGTGTTTCTAGTGCTTGGTTAATGATGTTTATAGAGGTCCGGTTGATCTTTGGTGTTTACACTAATTATGGATTTGCTTCCATAATTGTGGAAGCATGGTGTGTTGTATATGTATGATTTGGGTTTGAGTTAAGATCAAGGGTGGTTTTATTTCATTCCTTTCCACCATGAGAATTCTTATTGCTGACCTGATTTTAATTTGAACAATTGAGGTGTATAGCCAACCTTGGAGAATTTTTTCAAGGTCAAAGAAGGTATATATAAGTGATGCATTGATGGAGAATTTACTCGTGAAGTGTGTAATACAAATTGCATAGTTGTGAAGTGCGGTGCTAGCTTAATGAGTTAGACTAATAGACGCAGTGAGTAGAAGGTTTCTACAATCTTTAGAGAGACTATGAATGTGTTAGTGATGTTGTGGTGGATCTTTTATGTTGCATTGAGATGGATTTCTCACTGTAACAGTCTTCTTTCTTCTTTTCTATAATCTAGTAGTGAGCCATTAGCAGTGAGCCCTTCTTTCTTTTGGGTAATGAGCCCTTTAGCAGTGAGCCTTTTGTATTCAGTGTTTTAATAACTTTATATTGTGAGCTAATCCTCGCCGTTGTTTTTCCCTTCTTGGTTTTTCCATGTAAATTTGGTGTTCTATTGTGCATGGTGTTGATGTGTTTTTATTTCTATTATTTTATTTCATGCTAAATCATTCTAATAGATCAAAGGTTAATTAATTTGATGTGGATCTAAATTTTTATGAGGGTTTTAGATGATTTAATATACAATCGATTCAACCCCCCTCTTAGTTGTCTTGTGTGCATTCAACAAAGAGAAATTATCAAGCAAGTCAAGAGCAACATTTTAGAGGTTTATTGCAGCAATTCAACATCAAAGAATCATGTCAAAGTGTATGTGATTTTATTCATGTTTATGTTATCATATTATTTGTGAGATCTAACCCTTATAGGTATTCAAGAAAATAAATCCAAAAACATTCAAGCCTTGAGGATATTCGCATGATTTCAGTCCTTCAAGGAAGTCATTGGAAGGTAGTGAGTTGCAGTTCATTGTTGATTCATCATTCATTTTTATCATTTATCCCTATCCCTCAAAAATATAGGATTTCTATAATTGGCATCGCCATTGTGCAAATGGAAACACTAACACGAGGTTTGACTAAGGAAATACCCTAAATGGCACAACCCCTTCTCTCTCTTTGAATGTACAAGTTTTAGATTTGAAGAAAAGTGGAAGAATTTTGAAGGTAAAATATTCATTCTTCAAATCAAACCCTAAACCTTGGTAACTCAAAAAACTTAGTTACAAAAATATCTAGTAGTAACTTGATAGTGCGATAAGGAGAGAACAAAACCTTTGATCTCGCACCTGAGGATTGCAAAAATAGATCTAAATTTCACTCAAAAGAACACTTCCACCCTAGGTGAATTACCCCTCCATTTTTAGCCCTAGATTCAAACCATAGGTGCACAATACTCTTCTCAGTCCATTTTTTAAGTCTAAATTTCTCTACGATATCTCAAATCTACTATTTTTACATCAGACTAGTAAATGGCATCATTAGACTATTCATTGCATTGCATTTCATTCCAAAATTTATCTTAGGTTTGGTCAAGGGTATTTTAACTCACCTTTCAAGTTGCAAGTCATTCCTAAATCTTTTCCAAATACATCAAATCCCTGCTACCTCAATTCTTTAATGAAATACATTTAGAAAAAGTGCCCAAATCCTAGAGTTTCAATTTTTTTATGTTTCATTTGGTGAACCTAACATGTTAGCATTATATGTGCCTTCTAAAATTTGAGGAAAATCATCCTAGATGTAGGTTTAGCATTGCATTGTTTTCCATTACTCATCTAGGCATTTTTGTATCATAAAAAGCATAAAAATTTAAAACTTTGCATAGAATATTGCATTATAGGTTTCAATAAGGTTAATTTCAGACATCTTAGGTCTGATTTACATTCCAATTGCATTTAAAAATCTAAATTAGGTCATTTAAATCTAAAAATAAATATGAAATTGTTCATTGTATTCATTTAGGCATCTTGCATATAGCTCAAAAAAGTGAAAATTTTCATTATTTTATTTTAATAAGGCATCAATATCATAATTTTTCAAATGGATTAATATTAGAATCAGTCAATTTTTGCATCTTAGATCTATAAATTGCATTCATAATTGTCTTTTATTTCTTGAAAGTTCTACAAATTGTTGTTCACTTTCATTGTGAACTACATAATCATAAACTAGGCAAATTCTGGAAATCTATTCAATATCACACCTATATACACAAAGAAATAGGAACTTCAAATGGTATTGTACACAGTCAAATTTTAAATTTTGCAAAAATATATGTAGGACATAGTTTCCCTAAGTGACCTTGTCCAACTAAAATGAGCCCAAATTTTGTATGCAAAACCTTGTCTTTGGTATGTGCCCAGATTTGGCCTCAATTTATGAAAATCAATTATACAACTATTTGTTTTATTAAAACATTGCTAGCTTGATCCATAGGTCATAACACAATGTTCTCCTTGCAAAAATCTTGTATTGTCATAATTCATGTTCTATTGTCAAATCTTGTTAAGAATTTCAAGGAATTTTTGTTACAAGCATGTTCAAAAATGAGTTTATTTCTCCTATTTTGTTATTGTTCATTGATCCCTCTCCCACTATCCCTCCTATATGTTAGATAAGCTTGGTGCAAGAGAATTAAATCATTGATAATCATGACAATCATGGTTTTCTTCTCTTGATATCTCACCTACTTGTGAAGAAGGTATCTTGGCGTTAGAAGATTCAAGCATTGAGTGTCATGAGAATCTTGTTTTTTTACCTCTCCTACTTGGGAAGATATTTTTGGACAAGGGGATGAAATCATTGATACATTTATTTCAACCTCATGATCATATCCTAAACTTTACAAAATAACTCAATAATAATCACGTGTTGCAACAACCAAGTTATCATGCAATTACTCACACATATAACACTAAAAATAACAAGAAACCAAAAAAAACACCAGCATCCATCCCATTACCTTAACCTTACCTCCCACCTACACCTAACATTCCTCAATGTAGTGGTAAGGAGTATGATCTTGTGGAACAACTTCATGCTACTCCTGTTAAGATCTCTTTGTGGGATTTAATTCAAACATCACTTTTTATCATGGCATGTTTCAAAATTCTTTGCAGAAATTTGTTGTCCCTCCTAGTGCTCAACCAAATGATGTATTAGCTCTTCTTGAGGGTAGGAATTTAGTTATTGAGGATATTTTATTTCATCAAAGTAAATTACCCCCTTTGGAAACACAAAAGTAGAATGATTCCTTGATGATAATGGCTACTATTAACAAGATTTGGATTAGGAATACCCTTGTTAACAATGGTTCAAGGCTTAATATTTTTAATGTAAATCTCTTGGACAAAATTGGAGTGGATAAAACTAAAATTAAACCAGATACCTTATATATTCATGGTTTTTAAAATGTCAAAAGACAATTGCTTAGTGTAATAACATTACCTATTAAAGTTGGTAAGTTTGTGTTACAAACTCCCATCCATGTCATGCCCCATGATCTTTCATATAATCTTCTCTTAGGTAGACCATGGATTCATGAGATGAAAGGAGTTCCTTTAATGCTTCATCATTTAATGAAATATATATACAATAATAAGGTTTACACAATCAAAGTTGATCCTAAATCTAAAAAATTGTTTACAAACTAAAACAAGAATAGAGAGTCCTTACAGAACATTGATACCAACTTCAAAAGTGGAACCTTTACAGATTGAAGAAAAAGATGAGTGTCTTTCATTGGTGACAAATTTTTTGGATGATAATTGGGGATCATTATATTTCACACCTATATTCATGGGGGAATACAAAAAAAAAAAAAAGCTACAATGATAGCAACATAATCTATCATTGAATCATCAAAAACATCCACAACTTCTAGAAAAGAGGAAAACATAAATTAAATATCTACATATGATGAAGTGATTATGAAAATCCACGTTCTTCAAAATAAATGGAATCCATTTATGGAAGAGGTTATCAAATTTTAAAACAATTTGGATATAATGGAAAAGGATGTGGTGTAAAATAACAAGGTATTTATGTCCCCGTAGAGCTCAACACATAAGAAACAACAAGAGGTCTTGGCTATTGTCCTTGAAAAGTAAAAAAAGCATCACAAAGACCTTTACTTAATCATGCAAGATTCTCCAAATGAAAATAGCATTATTTTTTGCTCCTTTCCATGTGGTAGTTGTAGTATCACACAATCCTCACTACCATGCATGGGGGTTATAAATTAAGTTTTATGCAATCATATTTCATTTTAGAAGGAGCACCATATCATCATTCATTTTTGGGGTCATCTTTTTCCTTGCACTTGGGGGTAAGGGGTTAGATAGCCTTATGTGAGGTGCATTCCTTCTAGGAAGGGATCCCTTCCTATCTTCTTAACATATCAGTGTAACAAGTACACTAATATTTTATGGGGACATTTATAGTCCTCGGGTCATTGTTTGCATTAAAAATGGTCCCTTTTTAGTGATGATAGCATACATCTCCTAGAAATTGTGACCTTATCAATAGAAGTGTAGCCTTCCCAGTCTATGGTAGTGTTTCCTTTGTGGTTGTATTAGGATTGATGTCCCATTAGGAGTGTGAATTTTCTTGGCATATAATGTTCCCTTTGGTGGAAATTCTATGGATAGTATTCCCTAAGGTGTGATATTTTATTCCCTAACTTGGGCTCTCTTTGTGGTGATTTCAAGCATGATATTCCCTAAGGTGTGACCCTTCATTTATTGAGCAATTCCCCTTTATTACTTTGTAAAGTACCTTTTACGGTGGTGTTTTTTATAACACCTCTTGAGGTTTTGGCATGGTCTTGCTCATCTTCTTAGACATTTATGCACCTTCTTAGGTGATATTATGCACATTCTTAGGTGATATTATGCACATTCTTAGGTGATATTTTTATTTTCTTCTTAGACATGTATGTGCCTTCTTCAATGATTTTTTTCACCTTTTTAGGTGATTTTCTTCATTTATGTTCCTTCTTAGGTGAGTTTATGCACCTTCTTAGGTGAGGATTTGGCAAGATAGTCATGGATTCAACATAACAAAGCTTTTTGGGTCATGAACATGAGCACCTCTTTTAACATGGATTCCAAGCATAACACAACTTTCTTGACACTAGATCTATATGTTTCATGAGTGTCTAGCATAATACATCTTTTTGTCCTTGTGGAACCCATCATATTGCATGGACACCTAGAATAATGTAGCTTGCTAGCTCTAGTAGATCCATGTACCTCATGAGTGATGTGGCATAACACAACCTGCTAGTCCTCATGATAGCATTCATTTCTCTAACATTTATTCGATGGATGACATTTGGTATTTGAGACAAATTTAAGATTGAGGTCTTTTTTCCTTACCAACTTGGATACCTTTAGCACTAAATTTTTTTTTGTTGTGTTTCTTTGTGTTTCTTCTTCATGTTTGCATTGTGTTTTTGTTCATTTTTTTTTCATCTATATTTTATGTTATATCAAGTATTTTCATCATGTATGCTTCATGTTTTTGGCATGTATATTTGTATATGTTGTCTTGTTGTATTTCATACATGTGTGTGTTCCTTTGTGCTCATGTTGGTTTTCCATGGATCTTGGATCCTCCCCCTTGATCCTTTTTATCCTATCTCTTCAACATTTGGACAATCAGAACCCTCTTGGAATATTTTGTACTTTAGTGTGAGTCTAAGCATAAGTTCATATTCAACACATTGAAATACAGAGAGGGGGGGTGAATCAGTATATACTAAAAGTTAAACTATTCCATTTATAGATAAAAATTAATTCACATTAACTAAAACAAGAACAGGAAGGAAAACATGCACCACACAAGGACACCAATCTTTTCACATGGAAAACCCAATGAGGGAAAAACCACGGTGAGAGCTAACTCACAATATATGAGCAAGTATTACAATATTGTCTTAAAGATCACTACTTAAGGAAGCACACTACTCCCTAGAGGACTTGAAGGCTGAGCTGCACAACCCCAAGGAAAGATGAAAAGACCTATTGAGGATATTCACTATCTCAAAGTAGGATAGAATAATATTACAATGAAAATATGAACATGAATTCCTATAAAAGAAGCATCTAACATATGTTGAATAGGTAGTCTCTTCTTTGCATAATTATTCCATCATACTAACTTTGCACACTTCATACTCAATTCACAACCGATTCATCTCCACACAGTTCACAAATTATTTTGTATTCTATAAGTACCCTTTGCAACAACTCAAAACTCAAACTAGGTCAGCTCCAAAAGGACCTATAAGATTAAACATGTGATACTACATAGTTCGGCTCCAAACATATACATTATGAAGTGAAATAATTTGTGGATCATAATGCATGGAATAATAGGGCCAAAATACATCTTAACACATCCTCTTAAGAAAAATTAACTAATCAGGAACAATTGAAAATGAAGGAAACTAGACTGTCGGCCCAAACAACATCAACACCACCAAAAATTTCCAACTATTCAGCTTTACACCACTAGGGAAAAGACAAAAACATCATGTAGACCAATATTTGAACAATGCAGATAATAAAAACATCCCTAAAACCTTCTCCTGAATATTTTGATCATTATGTGTTGCCACAAGTAAAGAAACCCATTGAACAAACAAGAACAGAGCATCTCGAACTAACTGTGACACATCAACACTTATGATATTATATTGTGATTCACCAAAATATCTAAAACACATATCAATGAACCCATACACATCTCTAAACATATCCCCAAGTCCACAAAACCATATCTATCTCTCCGAAGGAATTTGGAGCATTATGGTATACTTCTGAGACACATAACTCTACTTTAGTGTAATATAGAGAATAGTCACAACTAACTCTTGTTCTAGAAATTTTTATGACAAGAAATCCTATAGATAACCTCTTTGCTAGCTACCAAAATTAACTCCAAAACCACACAACTAGATCATGCAATGCAGAGGAATGTAGACCAAAATACAAATTCACTAACTTAGGAATATATGCAATTTTTTCCTTAGATACTTCTCTCAACAACATAAATAAAATAAAAAACACAACTAGATTACATATAACTCCTTGAAATATGTACAAACCAATGAACAATGTGTAACTATCTTATCCATGTGCATACCATGCTTTCAGATCGTCATATTGTCATCTTATGCATCTGCTAGGTCTTTCGAACTGACTTGCCTCAAACATGTTGGCCAGTCTCTAACTCTTCCAAACCATCTCTCCCAAATATTCCACTGTATCATCAACTATACCAATATATCTCTAACTTCTATAAAAAATATCTACACAAAAATATCCTCAAGTTGACATCAATGACAACACATATTGCTAACAATTTCCCTCTTTATCATTGATGGCAACACACATTTACCTACAAGTATTTTCCCCCTTTGACATCAAGGGAAAAGGGCATAATATTTTCCTATTTATGACAACCAAAATTATGCAAGAACTCCCCCTAACTATATGAGCTCTACTAACAATACTCCCCCTGAGACGAAGATGCCCCAAAACCGATGTTATGTACATAGTACTTTAACCAAAAATGATGATGCAAGCATACATAAGTCTATACAAATATAAAAATTCCTTATCTCAAATACTCTTACAACTCACTTAGAAGGTAGAATGATTTTGTAGACTACCTTGAGTTGGGTAAGAGTAGATACCTAGTTTTCTTTTGCTGAGGAAAGAATGTGATTCTGACATTCAAAGTACATGTATAAATCCTTAGCCTCATCAATACTTCTTGGAGATTTCATCTTCTAAAAAAAATTTCTTACTTCAACTAGCACCCTAGAAAATGAAACAAGAATTAAGTTGATTGCTTCCCTTAGCTGGCCAAATTGTTTCTTTATTTATTCTCTTTTATCTTAAAAAAATGTGAACTAAAAATTAATACTTTAAAAAAATGTGAACTAAAAATTAATACTTTATATTTTATCTTACAATTTATTGTGTGCATTAGCACACCTATTAAATGTTTTTTCCACCGTCTTATCATTTAACTTCCTTAGTTCCTTTTGTTCTGCCTTTTTTTCAATATGAGAGGAATGATCTTTGAAGGGATCCATCAAAAGCTTCAATTTTTGTTTTAGAGGCAATGAAGAATCAATTTTTACCTCAAGCAAACCCTCCTAAATAATCTTCACTACATCATCAATTAATCCATCCTTCTTCAAATGTTCTTAAAAAATCTCCTTCCTTGCAAAAGCATGTAGAATATCACCAAGTTGTAACTTATGAAGGGGAGAAATATTTGGTAAGTCATTTTGTCCCTTGTGAGTAGGAATTTGTAGAAGCTAGATTGTCACCATAGGTTGAAACTTCATTTGTAAGGTCAATAGTTCCTTAAAGGAATCTGAAGATGAAGAATCCTGACCTATAACTTCATTTGTAAGGTCAATAGTTCCTTAAAGGAATCTGAAGATGAAGAATTCTGACCTATATTCATAGAAGCATCTTGCTTCTCAACTATTTACACTATTGCATCCTAAAATTTCTTAAGATTATCCTCTTTCTTTAGCTCATCATTTATTGGATTCTCTAGAGGATAAATGTTATGTTCTTCACTAGAATTAGTTTTTTTCCCAAAAGAGAGACACCCACTTCACCTTGTGCACCTATATTCTTCAAAGGAGAAGTCTCCTCATTTTCTTATCATTTTTCTCTATCTCATTGCCACCTGTCACATTTTTCTCAAAATTTGATAGATCTATATCTTGGGTAGACACATCAGGTATATTTGGAAGGTTAGTATCATCCAGAGGAACTTGTTCCCCAATAGTCACCTTATCCTTCTTCATTTCTTCAAGAATCTTCGTTGTCTTTTATTTTGTCTCTTTCTATATCCTTTTTATCTCTTCTTTATCTTCCCCAATTAGAGTATTTATCCTTTGTTTGGTTATGAACAATTGCTCCTATCTTTTAGATAATTTAACCCTTTCTTTATGGGAAATAGATAAACTAGCCTTCTTTGATGCTTGTTTCCTCATTTTAGCTTCTTCTTCTATGGCTGTATTCCTCTTTTTATTGAGTGTATCTATAAGACTTTCTAAAAGTTGATTAATTATATCATTTAGAGCTATGTTAAAGCTCACCATATACATAACTATAGCTTTCTCAATTATAACCTTGGCAACAAGAGGCATCTCATCATAAATATTTTAAGTTTCTTTTAGTGCACCATGTTGTGCAATTGCATTAATAGTAGCCTCGATCTATAGAGGCTCATGTTCAAGTGCTTCCAAAGGAGCATTCTTTGTTTTCTTTTCTTTTTCATTTCTTTTTCCTTTGGGTGTTCCTTCTTCTTCTTCTTTTCTTGTTATCTTCTCTCTTCTCTTCAATATAAAAGATTAATTTTCTTCTTCTTCATCATCTACATTCACCAGATTAATCTATTCACTTTTTTCTTGTTGCTTAGGTATTGGCTTCTTCCTCTCTATAGTCTCAATTTGCACTGGTACTTTAGTAGCAGTCCTCCTTCTCCTAAGAGGTGTTTGAGAAGGTCTAAGAGGCTTAGGAATAGTAGTGGAAGAGATATACCTACTTGTCTTTCTAAGAGTTTGTGGGGTCTACATTATGGCAGAAGTGGTTTGTGATTTTTCTATAGGACCTTCAGGAGTGCCAAACACCTTTTCCAACCTTGTCATCATTTTCTCCACAATTTCCTCTACCTTATTTTTTATTATTATGTTGGTTATCTCATCATACATTTCAAACCTCTTAGCAATGGGATCCAGAGGTTTGTTGAGTAGGATGTTAGCATATGCAATCTAGTCAGGTTTAGAGACCTCATAAGGAAACTTTGGTATCCATGTAATTCTTGGTTCAACTGCCTCCATGTAAAAAATTTCCTTATCCAGCATAAAAGTGATATCATTAATTTTTCTCTCTGCAACTTGTGAGGGTATCTCATTCCTCATTTGTATTTCATTTTGGAAAGTTTTAAAGAATCCCCAAAATATTATGTCACATTTTTAGTATCTAGAAAAATATGCATCTGGTCCCTAATCTAGAAGGTTATAGGAATATGTATTTTCTAGACCACATTCTTAAAACCAAGAAATTCCTTCATGAAATATAACTTAATACAAATAATTAGAGATTCATACCTTGAAATTTGTAGTGTGTCTCCTTGGTTCTCTACAAATTATCCAACAATGGCTACCGCAAGAACCCACAAAGATCATAATCCTTTCCTTCCTTTAACATCTGATGAGAAGTGTAGATGGCGGTGAAGATAGTCGACCCTTCTCTATTTGTGTAATAAACCTTGTATGTAATGCCCATTGTGGCATACCAAACCCCTATGTTAGTGATGTCATCCATAGTTAGGGTTCTTTTGTCAATTTTTTCTCTTGTAAGCTTCATAACCTCTTCATTCTTCTTGGCCTTTAGTGTCAACATAGTTCCAATGGAGCACAGCCCAATCACATCCATGATTGCTTCCTTTTTTATTCTATAGGGTTGGTCAAGGAAAATACTTCTTCATGGATCCAACTCAAAATTATTATGACCCATTCATCCTCATAGAAAAATTTGGGGAAATCCTTCCATACTTCTAATTGTTTTTCCTCTACATTTGTATACTCTGGCTTGAGCTGAAAATTATCACCCAAAGATGATTGCTCCTTAACTCTTCCAACTTCATATGGTTGTACTCATTTAGTTGTGACTGAATATAGATGTATACATCTTTAGTATGAAGCACATTGATCAAAATGTGCGAAAATGCTTCATCCTTATCAATAAAAGTAGACTTGTATGAATGTTTCTTATATTTTGGTTTTTTCTTTCACAAAATTGTCAATAAATATTGGTGTATCCATGATAACACTCTTTGAAATTAGGGTTTTATAAGAAAATATGAGAAATACATGTGAATACTACTGTTAGGGTTTGCATGCAAATACATTGAAAACCTTCTTCTCTTCCTTAGCTCTTTCCCAAACTTGATATTTTTCAAATGAGATCAAATTTGATCAATTAGAGATTAAATAAGCTTCACACCTACCCTAGTTTCTTTGCATTAAATACATTTTTTTACTTGACACAAGCAAATTTTTACTATCCTAAGATATCACATGGATTTGTGACCATTCACCAAACTTTTTTAGAGAGTGTATTCACTCCAAAACCTTCAGAAAATGTTGTGATTCATTAGCCAAATACATACATGTTGTAGTGTAGAAAAAAGTAACCCTTTTTCACACTTAATTTGGGAATGAATAATTAATGATAAAATGAACCTAATTGTGCCTTATTTATGGTGTTGTAAAGTGTATCATTACACTTTCACACTAATCTAGGGCTTTATTTATTAATTGGGATTATTTTTGCCTTAATTGGTCCTATTTTGCATCTACAAGCCCTATTTAGTGCATATTTTCAAGGATAATCCTGATACTTATCAAATAACCAATCATAATTCAATGTTTTGGGTCATGTGTTCCAGATCTGGTGATTTGGGACCCATAAACCACCTTGGGAATATGACTCCCACCTAGGTCTTGGGACCTGATTTCAAATTTTACATTAAACAAGACCTTGCTTAGAGTTTGTGTCCTAGTTTTGAGCTATTGGGACTCAAAGGCATAAGGCATCAAGTATATTGTTGAGCTAGTGTTGTGATGTAGCATTCAAGATCCAAGTTAAACATTGTTCCACATCTAATTCAAGATCAAGATCTACATTCTTCATGGCCACTTCATATTAGATTTCAGATTTACATTTCAATACATCATTCAAGGTATCATTGTTCATGTTTTTTGTTCCATGTTTCAAGTTCATGTTTCATTGTTTCATCATAAGGTTTAATTACCTAAATAGGGTTTGACCAAGGAAAACCCCTATTTTCTTCCATCTCTCTACATGTGTGATTGAAAATATAGGTTTTTTAAAGCCTGAAGATTCTTTGAAGGCTAAGTTGCAAGATTGAGTAAAGTTTTCAAGTTGTCATGAGGTGTCATCTTCACAAAAAAGCCACCTACAGCCTAGAATTCAAGCTTTCAAACTTGGAGATTTGATAGGAGAGAAGCTATAGCAAACCACTAGAGGATACCTGAATTTCATCCAAACCCTAATACTAGGACTAAATCACTAACTTGGGCATACGAGTCCCAGTATAGTACTTTTTTCCAATTTGAGAAGATCCAGATCAGTCACTAAGAGATTCTAGTTTCTGCCCAGAAACCCTAGTTTGGGATTAAATCACCTAGCCTAGTGTATGAGTTCCATTGAGCATAAAATAGTAAATTTTTAGGGTTTTGGAGCTTGTTTTCACTACATCTTGCTTCTAGGTACCCCTCTACTCATTCTCAATTTATTATCCTGATTTTTCAATTTCATTTCCCAAGTCATTTAGTTAAATTAGCACATTGCATCCATCTTCTTCTTTCCAAGCCTTTTCTTGGTGGTGAACCCCCTTTTTTTCTTTAATCACACCCCAAGGACACCCTATTGTAAATATCTTCTCCTAATTTCATCCTTATATTTAGATCTCTAGGGTTTCCTTTATTGAAACATAAGTGAAATAGGTGGAGGATCCCTAATCCCCCTTTAGTTCCATCTCCCAAAAGATAGAATACCATTTTCTAGGTTTCAATTTGGTGAACCTGACCTTTGAACCCTTATTTTTTGATTTGGAGTGCATCATAGTCCTAAATTTATC
>VDFB02095217.1:0-32360 GCA_007258455.2 Sequoia sempervirens | reverse complement strand
TGGCTACTTGTCGAGGTCATTGAGGCATCTCTAAAGGGAATGACACACCTGATCAATGGCATCAACCCTCATCATGGCCACAT
The DNA here is from genome assembly GCA_007258455.2 of Sequoia sempervirens. Taxonomy (NCBI): domain Eukaryota; kingdom Viridiplantae; phylum Streptophyta; class Pinopsida; order Cupressales; family Cupressaceae; genus Sequoia; species Sequoia sempervirens. The sequence goes on along the minus strand of VDFB02095217.1, from coordinate 32,277 downwards.
CTCACTTGTCAAGTGTCGTCTATAGCTCCCTTGACAGTTGTTAATGCTTCCCCCAAGGAGTGGTCACCTTTGCATTCAGTTTCACTATCTCCACTCCCCACTCCTTGTAAGCAGTCCTTAGACATGCTATCGGCTTGACTAAATGAGAATGTGACCCCGCAGAAATTGGCTTGTATTCCTCAAGCACTGTCCCTTTGATGAACACATGAGGGGCCACCTTTGAGATGCACTAGGCAATAAACATAGTCCATCCTTGTGCATCATCTACAACCATAGAAAGAAATAATAAAGTTTGTATCACATGGCATATTTGTATAATAAAAAAAAAAACTAAAATTACTGAAATATAAACAACATGCTTAGTATACTGGGGTCCCATGGCTACCATGTGGGGCCAAGTTGAGGAACAACACTGGGACCTATTTCACCAACATTAGTAGCTGCTTCTAGTTCCTTCAAGGCCATCACCGTTGTGATAGTAGGTGCTCATTGCATCAACGAGATAGGGGTAGCTAGTGGAGGGTCCAACCTCCTATGTTGTGCCTCAACCTCTACAACACTACCTCCTCCTATGGACTCTCCTCCTTGACTTGCTGCCACCCTATCCGCCTATCCTACAGTTCCTATGGTGGCACATCCCCTATAGGCTAGGATCCTCTCCGAGGGCATCCTCTAAGAACACAGGACAAGGATGGTGCCTCTCCCACCACCCTCTAAAATCTGTTGCAATGCCAATGTTATCTATTGATGCTATTAGTGATAGATCCTAGTTGGGCTCATCATCATCAGAAGGAACAAAATTGGTGATGGAAGGGTAGGGACGGTCCCCAGGTCATGCCGCACTCCTAAAGGAATGTGTGTATGTGGGCACATCGAGAGGGATAGTTTGCACGTGACCATTTTGTCACATGACCAGACTCCAATAGTATGACATGATGATATGGTCCCACTGTAGGTTCCTGAGATACCTACTATCATCTACCCATCTATAAAAGTGATAGGGTCTCCATCTAACCCAATCTAGTGTAAGTGTATCAAATGATAATTTCCAAAACTATAGATCTCCATGTCTCCATTGTCTTGTGACATAATACCAATGGGCCATGGGGATGTGGTATAGTTTTTGCTAAGGGAAACTATCTAGCCTTGTGCACATGATGTGGGTGAAATCCCACCCCTGTATTAGTGTGCATGTTGTGAGGTTGCAGTACTCATAGTGTACGTACCGCCCTAGCTCCTGTTATAAGTGCACCAACATGTTGTGCCCCTAGGAAAAATTGTTTGATGCTCAAACATCTCGTGAATAGCATGGATGAGACCCTCGTGTAGGTGAGAGCCTCACCTATCTATCATGACCTAGAAAGCAATAATCATGATCATCACTCAACACAACAGGGGTGTAGTGGTCTATTCCTAGTAGTATCAATGCGTGTAGATATGGCACATGCTGTCATCATCATTGGCCTATCCCGAGTAGTAAAGGACACCCTCTAACTACTTCTATGTTGATCGAGTGTTGTCAATTGCCACCCACCATCCTTTGATGGGTAGTCTGAGAATCCAATAGACATCCTCCAGAATAATCATCATATCCCCAGTAGGCAACTGAAAAGATGATGTGGTAGCATCCCATCGCTCCATTAGGGTCACTAGCATCCTCTCATGATAACGCATCTCTAGCATGGTGAATGCATGCCAGAGATCGACCTACTATAGATGTGTGACCTCATCATCCCTGAGGTGGTCTCTCTACTCATGGACAAGCCGGTATGCTCACCCACCAGGATGCTCCTAAATCTTAGAATAGTCCAACAAAAATTGAAAAAAAATCAAGCCAAAACATGGGATTTTAAATTTAAAACACAAAATTTATTAGACTTTTGTGTGTCATGTAGACGTCTATGCACCACACATATGTCTCAGTCTGCCATTTATTCCCTATAGATGCTAGTGTCTCCTCAAGATGATAGCACAAAGATTGGGCCCTCACACATCTTTTAGATGGAAGTGCTAAAAAAAGATGCCTGCACAACTTGAAGTGGAAAAATTTGCAAAAAAATGGTAAAATTCATTAAAAATGGGGTTTCGAGACCTACATGGTCCACCTCGTAGCCCTCAGAACTGTCCTCCCTCAATTTCTCTTGTCTCGGCACCTCATACTCTCCCCTACTTTGCATTTTGCTAGCTTTTCTCTCACAAAAGTCAACAATTTCCTCACAGGTGAATAGTGAAAATGAACCTTCTAGGGGTCCACCTAGGTATATATAGGCCCCCCGGGGCCCATTTTTCCTAGAGTTTGTGGCTCCTTGGTTTCTCCTAAATTTACCCCACCTAGTTTGGGGAACTCTTAGGAGGGAGCATATAGTCACCTCTTGACCATATTTTTCTTCTAAATCGCCAAATTTTTCTTGATCATTGTTCTTGTCATAGTAGCTTCTAATTTTTGAAACTGACCTAAAATTTGAGTTTTGCAGATAAAAATTTTGAGCGATTTTTCACAACCACACTGTCATTGTTTGTTGAGCTTGGTTGTTGGGGGCACCTTTGGTACTAGTTAGCTCAACCTCGGTAGCCTCTGAGGCCCCTTTTCTTGGCACACAAATTCATAAAATTCAATTTTAGGGTAAAATTTTTCTTCTCTACTTTAGTGTGGCTTATTTTTCCAAAATTGACCCCACTAAAGTGGGGGGAAAATGTAATGTTGCAAAATTGTACCGAAGGGAAATTCAACATTTTTGCAATTTTTCTAGCATTTATGACACCCTAGAGCATTAATGACAAAAATCCCATGGGTCAAAATTTCACAATTCTAGCTCAATGTGGACCAATAGTGAAGCAAAAAGAAGCCTAAGGACACGTTTTCCAAAAAATGATGTCTTGGAAGTCTATGTAGCATGCTAACATCCTATTAGTTTTCTAAGTCTGAAATAGGGAATATTAAATATTGACTCTTGACACATGTCCTAACAACCAGATTTCAGGTGTAACCAATCTTTTTTTCCCCTGCATACAAAAAAATCCCTCATTTGCTCTCGTTTTGGGGGTCTAACTTCATTCACTTAAGCCCTTTTCAACTTCACTCTTAGATTTATCTTGTTCTCAACAAGCAACACTACTACAAGAAAACCTCTACCAGATTGAGGTCCCTCCATTAGCTACAACTCTAAATCAAGCATTCAATGGTGCATTTGTGTGCTCTAGAGAGGACCTAGGCCTATGGGTAATGCTCTCTCTCTCTCTCTTTTCTATTTACTTGTTCATTTTCTATCTCATGGTGTGAGTTCTACTCCTAAAGTGGGTTTTTCTTTCACCACATGCTTTGTCCATTTTGGTTACAATACTTTCCTGTTTGGTTGTCCATGGAGGTGTGAAAGCAAAAATGGGGGTCTTCCCAACACTTTCCCCTCATTCTTTTATGTGTAGGTTTCAAAATAGAGCTTGGAGTGAAGACTCGAACATCTGCTTGTGGGTAAGTTTTCTCCAAGTTCTCTTTGTGCTTTTCTTGAATTTTTTGTTCTCTACTTGATTATTCTCTTTAGTATACCTTAGATCCAAGTTAGGAAGTGATACCTTATTTCACCTGCCTAAGCTCCTAAGATTTTTGTTGCTCAGGACCCCAATGTGCCGTTTGGATGACACTGTGTTGTGTTGGCGTCTTGAATTTGTGTTGTCGTCCTTTGGCCAAGAGCTCCTTAGAGGCAAAGATCTAGAAGTTTTACTCTTTCTGGATCTAAAGTAGTTTTCTTTGAAAGTTATCTTGAGTATAATTCCTTTACATTTTTTCCATTCTATTCATTTTGAGGTGGATAAGGGCAGTTCATTCTTTGGTAATCTCTTCAGAATGAAGAGACCAATGTGCAGTGAATTCCTCTTATCTCACAACCACAAATGTTCAATCCCAACATGGTGATAGAGGGAAGAAACCTATTAAACAATTGGTCATTAATTAAGGTTCCTCATCCCAAAAAATTCTTTCATATGAGAAATTAGAGACAATGGAACTTAAATTAAAAAGTTAGAATGAGGAGTTAAAAAAGGAATTGGAGAGAATTCAACTATTGGCTGCTAATATAGAATTGCAAAGAAATATTTATTTCTTGAAGTCTTCATATCTTGCTGGAAATTCTATAGCCTCTAGTTCCCAAGATCCTCCATCTTCTTCATCACAACCCACACCTACGATTGAAAAAAAAGTTGCATCATATATAGTTCAATCCATCCCAAGTTCCTAGCTCCATAATACCCATAATGTTGAGCATACATACAATTAGTTTGGTAGCTTAAATGTGAACCTAAAAGGAAACCACAACATGGGAGGATGTGGAAGTAATAGGCATACTGATAGTTAAGATAATTAGTTTCAAAGAAGGCCCATGTAGTTGGAAAGATACAGGAAGTTGTGTTTTGATGGGATAACTAGTTGTCTTAATCCCATCCCAAATGACGTAAGGATCGTGTTGACCAAATTCCCAGAATTAATGCATTTTCTAGTGAAGATCATTTGAGGACATTCCTAAATTTACTAGATTAATATGAAATTAAACACGAATATGTGGTTATAATTTTTGTTATGCATTCAATTGTTGAAGATGTAAGAGATTGGTATAGAGTCCTACTAGAGGCTAGTATTGGATCATGGGAAGAATTCAAAAGAGTATTCAAGGAACAATATGGTGAGAAAATAAACCCTAGGTTCATGCTCAATGAGTTCAACAACATTTCTAAGGGACATAATGAAATGATGTCAAATTTCAACATTATATTCCAAAATGCAATGCATAGAATCCTTGCCAATCTAAGGCCAAATTGAGTGATGCTAGTAAAAGTTGTTTGATTTCTCAAGTAGTGATGAAAGTTGGTTATTGAATACGGAATGTGTCATGTTAACTTTGGTAATATTGTCAAGATAAGTTCTACTAAGGCTGTGAGAGATCTACCTAAGTTGGTGAAACTAACTAATGCTATATGCAAGGAATGTCAGTTAGGAAAGAAAACTAAAATTTCATTTCAAAGTAAAAAGAATTATTCAAATGAATTGTTGGAGCTTGTGCATACTGATCTATGTGGTCCCTCGAAGGTCATAATTTTACAAGGTTATAGGTATTTCATGTTACTCATTGATGATTATTCTAGAATGGTGTGGGTTACTTTTTAAGGGAGAAATCTGAAGCACTAGAGAAGTTCAAGATCTTTAAGGCTATGGTTGAGACAAAGATAGGTATGAAGATTAAACATCTGAGATTAGATATGGGTGGTGAGTTCACTTCTGGTGAATTTAATTCCTTTTGTGAAGAACATGGTATAAAGTGACAATTATCTACACTACAGACCCCTCAACAAAATGGAGTTTTGGAAAGGAAGAATAGAACAATTGAAGATGTTGCTAGAAATATGATGCTAGAGGGAAATATCCCTCATATCTACTAGAGAGAAGTTGTGAGTATTGCTATGTACACACTCAACTGGGTACAAATCAAAGGTGATATTGGTAAGACCCCTTTTGAGCTATGGACTGGTCAAAAGCCCATTGTTAATTATTTCAAGATATTTGGAAGCAAATTTTATATCAAGAGAGATGAAGACATAGAAAATTTTGATGCTAGAAGTGATGAAGGTATCTTTTTGGGTTATTCTACTAAGAGCAAGGCCTATCAGTGTTACAATAAAAGATTGAGGAAAATAGTTGAAAACTTGCATATGTCAAGGTTGATGAAGACTTAGGTAAACCATCCAAAACCTGTGGATATAATTTTTATGATTAAGATGACAATACAAACAAAGGAAAACAAGTAAAAACAACAAATCATGTGCAAATCAATTCGGCGAATCAAGAAAATGAAGAGGAAGGAGAAACTAGTGGAAGCATAGAAGAGAGAACACAAGAGCCTAAAGTTGAAGAGCATCCTAAGAAGACTCTGAGGTATGTAAGATTGAATCATTCATAATATTAGATTATAGGTAACAAGAATAAAGGTGTCTAGTGTAATGCCCCGCCGTGTGAACCCCAAAGGACAACAAACACGGTACAATTTTTTTTTTTGAAAGTGAAACATTGCGGAACATTGCATATAATGAATGTGTGCTCACATTACACGAAAAGCAATTATGCCTTTACTAAATCATTCACGTCCTCTGGGGTACACGAAACGGTCATTACAAATCATAAACTTTTATCAAAAGGAAGAGACTAAACAACCAAGAACACATAGTGATGACACACTACGATTAATGATCACAAGCGTGGAAAACGATACATCATTTCATTGCAATTCAATTCACAGTTCCATAATACAACTACAGAGCATATTTCCACAGATACAACATATCAAAGATACATTAGTTCATCACCTAATTTTTTTTTCCTAATATCAATGGGAGAAGTACATTGAGTACAAGAATGAGAAATTAATGAAAAATAAGGTACAAAGTGACCAATCTCATGCCCACATTTTACACACTAAACAACTAGGCAAGACTGTAGCATCTTTGCTAATTTTGCAATAATTTTTATTTTATTTTATTTTATTTTAATTTTTGTGTTTACTTATAAGACAACAACAACACAATTCACTACTTATAGCTATATTCAATGATCACACAAGTTACAAGAAAGATAGAAGTGATTTACTAACTTTGGCAATAGAGTCTACTTACTTAGGTCAGCTTAACATACCTCTTACATTCTATTTTATCAACAAGTCCTTGCTCCCAATGCCTATACCTACAAGGTCTACATGACTTGGCACACACATAAGATCAAAGATAGTTAGCACATGATTACTAAGACAAGCTATATAAATCAATGGTAGTTTTTACGTTATCGAGAATAAACGACAAGTCTCAAACAAGACTCAGAAGAACAGTCCTAGGGGCCCGACCTAATGCCTCGGGGGCTCATCACTTGATGGCCTTGCCTACGTATATAATTCGCAGAGGCACCGTAGTTCGACAACTTGAGTTGCTCCAACTCACCCACATGGGATATAACCATTAGTTTCCAATGAATGACTCGACTTTCTTCATACACATAACACTATAACACTGACATAAAACAACATGCAATGAGTACAACATTGCTTGATTAGGAGACTCTTTCGAATAGTTTTGAAACAAGACTCACAACAACAAGGGTGTACCAATGCATAAAAGCCACCAAACAAATACACGTGTGAGGCATGAACCATCTCGCTCATAATCATAACCAAAGGCAAGGAAAATCATGGAACATGGTACACCCACGAACTCAAAATAGAAATACGATCAATGGAACACAAAGGTCTGATCATGGGAAGATTCCACACGAAATAGGTTTCCCATCGCCTTTGGAAGCCTAACAATCTACCACCCATATCTTATCAAAGGGGAGTGGCTTAAGCATTTACGAGTTCCCAACTTATCCAAAACATGTCTATACATAAAGATTACCTCAAAAGCGAAATAAAGCAAGAGGAAAGTATGATCAACATGGAACCACTAGTATGCATAAGAAATCAATTCCAACGAGCACTCAAAGTATAACCAAAATAAATATCCAAACATGTTCAAAAGGACTATACATACCCACTTATTTGAACGTGAACATAACCCAAACTTATTAAAGATAATGTAATAAATAATTAAATAATCCACTATGATTAAAAGCATTTCCTTTATAATATATTTTAAACAGATAAGCACTTGGGAAAACCTATAGTATTCAAAACATCAGTTTTCTTTTGATTTAAAATTCATAGCCTGTACTTTTGTTTACTTCAAATTGATTAAAACTTAACCTATATATCTGTTATTTTAAACTAATAAATTTAATTCAAATGTAACCTGATTTTTACTGCAAATTAAATTTAATTAAAAGTATGACATTTACCTTTGTTGACTTCAAAATAAATAAATTTTAATTTAAAATCTACCATATACAGTTTATGCAGAGTCACAAATCTAAAAGTAAAGATGTTTGAAAATCAATTTAATTTTAAATAAGCTTGTAATTAAATCTAATTTTAAATGCACTTGAAACGAGTCGAGTTTTAAATATACTACAAAGATGAATTACCATTCCAGTAACTTACAGGGTAATGAAACTACCCATATCTAATAAATCAAGTCTTAAATAAATCAAATTTTAAATATACTATGTAAAGATAAATTACCATTACAGTAAGTAACTTAAGGGTAATGAAATTACCCATATATGATTAAAACAAGTTTTAAATAAATCTAATTTTAAATAAATCAAATTTTAAATATACTACAAAGATAAATTACCATTACAGTGACTTACAGGGTAATGAAATTACCCATATCTAATAAAATAAGTTTTAAATAAATCTAATTTTAAATAGATCAAATTTTAAATATACTACAAAGATAAATTACCATTACAGTAAGTAACTCAAGGGTAATGAAATTACCCATATCTAATAAAAACAAGTTTTAAATAAATCTAATTTTAAATAAATCAAATTTTAAATATACTACAAAGATAAATTACCATTACAGTAACTTACAGGGTAATGAAATTACCCATATCTAATAAAAACAAGTTTTAAATAAATCTAATTTTAAATAAATCAAATTTTAAATATACTACAACGATAAATTACCATTTAACTTACAGTATATCTAATAAAAACAAGTTTTTAAATAAATCTAATTTTATACTACAAAGATGAATTACCATCCAGTAACTTACAGGGTAAAGAAATTACCCATATCTAATAAAAACAAGTTTTTAAATAAATCTAATTTTAAATAAATCAAATTTTAAATATACTACAAAGATGAATTACCATTCCAGTAACTTACAGGGTAAAGAAATTACCCACATCTAATAAAATAAGTTTTTAAATAAATCTAATTTAAAAAAAAATATGTTTATTTATTTAAATACTCACATAGGTTCTAAATATTATAAATAAAAGAGCTATCTTCACAAAAAAAATATTTAAATCTACAACTATTCAATTAAAAGGAGTATTTTAAAAAGAGAAAATCAATCTTAAAGGTATAGTAGCATCTAACCTCATTTTCTTTATTAGAATTAACATGTACTATTTAGGGTTGACTGAAAAGAAGAGTAACAATTGCATAAAATACAAATTTGGTGACAGATAATGAATGCTGAAAGTAGAAAGAAGCTGTAACTGATTTCAAAGGAGAAGTTGTGCATAAGTTTTATTTTTATTTTGAGGGTGCTAAACAGAAGTAGCAATGGCTGACTGGGTGGGATTCAGTTCATGCACCAAATAATAAGTGCTAAGAAAGGTAGGGCAAGCAATTTTACTTCATTAAATTAACTAATCAAATTGGGTGCTAAGAATACCATGATTGAGGAAGAAAAACATCATACACTAACTATATTTACAAATTCAATACTTCAAAATGTTTAAATTTTTCCAAAAATCTCTATATACATGTGATATAGCGTTACAGTCTTCCAAAAGAAATTACTGTATTTATACCTCTGTGCATTAGCTATGCATGGGATTTAACTTGCGATGCCTATTGCTATGTGTTATTATTATTATTATTAAAACAAATAGTAAATATGTATTTAATCTTTTAATGCTGGTTCTTTACCCATAACTCTCAGAAAATAGCATACGAAACATAAAAATAAATGGACTTACCTTCACCCTTCCCGTGTTTTCTCCAGCTCCTTCGTAATTCCTCCTTTCTCAAAAATCACCGCTTCCCCTTTCTCGTAGTGATTTTTGTGCCTTTTTCTCCTGAGTTCTTTCCCCTTCCTCCAAAAAATGTCCACCGTAGAAAGAAAAATCCCCGGGCTTTTACCCTCTTCAAACAAATGTACCCCTCCAAAAACATGTAAATGACAGGTGTAAAGAAAATTTCCAAGCTACTCTCGCTCCTTCCACATTGAAAGAATCATGTAGAAAGTGAAAACTCACTCCTTCCACATTGAAAGAATCATGCAAAAGTGAAAAGGGTTTACAAGGCACGAGGAGGAAAACCATTATTTGGATACCATTATATTATATTATATTATATTATATTATATTAAGCACAACCCTTCCACCATTTAATATTTTACGCGGTAAACATATTATCCCATTATAAATTTAACGGAGAACTCTTTTGGTATAAAAATTTACAAAATACAATTATTAACAAAATTATTTATTTTTGAATAAATCCAAGTAATAACAAATAAATAAATAGTATTATTTAATTAAATGGACAATATTATTTAATAAAATAAACAATATTATTTAATTAAATAAACAATATTATTTAACTAACTAAACATTATTATTTAATTAAATAAACATTATTATTTAATTAAATAAACAATATTATTTAATTTCCAATTGAAAATTCATAAAGCTCCAATTAAGATATTATTCTTTTAATTTTAAAAACATAATTTTAAATTTTCAAACTAATTTAGCATTTAATTAAATCTTCACAACACACATTAATAATTACATTTAATGTTTAATTTCAATCATAATACTAACCATAATTGTATTAATTTAACTAATTAACAGTAACGATACCATCTAAATCAAACAATTAACACATTAAAATTTCCACCCAAAAAGAAACGACGTAAAACAAGATGATACCAAACAGAGTGGGAACTGATGGATGACATCATCAAACAACGATGGGACAACGGACATGGACGGGGATACTTTCTTGCCAAATCCTTAAACCACATCATATCCATTGGGTATGTTGGGCACGCTCTGACCCGACAGTGCGGGTGGAGTCGGTGCCTAGTACCTGCAAACCTGCATAAAACCAAGTGTCGAAACAACATATATATATTCAATGTACTACACACCGTGAGAGAGAATTGCAGTGTGGCAGGGCGCTCACAGATGAGCGATGCAACACCGTCCCCCTCACCCAAATCTCAAACAATAGAACATCATCATAAACATCATGAAGCGAGTATTAAACAATTTGCATAACCACACAGTATAGCATAATCAGTTAAAGACAAACACCATGAATCATTATATCATTAACATCATAAAACCGTATCATTTGCATCCAAGCAAAACATATAAGTCAAATAGATGAAACAATCACCAACGTAATCATGAGTATACATCAAACATAAGCAATATTTGAATAGCAACAACCACATGCACATAAAGGTATCATGGGAGTTCAATAACACGAGAGGCATTACATCTAGACTAAGAGAAAGATTGCAGAAGAATATTGCTTGATTTCAAAGATTGAGCTACTAGTGTGAATGAAGTATGTAAAGATGAACATTGGGTTGAAGCAATGAAAAAGGAGTTAAAATATATTGAGAAGAATGATACATGGATTCTTGTTCCCAAACCTAAGGATAATAATGTCATTGGAACTAAATGGGTCTTTAGAAAAAAACTAAATGAGCAAGGTGAAGTGGTTAGAAATAAAGCAAGATTGGTATGCAAAGGATATGCACAAATGGAAGGAATTGATTGTGAAGATACTTTTTCCCCTGTTGCTAGAATTGAAGTTTTAAGATTATTTCTTGCCTATGCTTCCCACAAGAACTACAAATTTTATTAGATGGATGCCAAGTTAGCTTTTTTGAATGGCGAATTGGAAGAAGAGGTGTATGTTGAGCAACATGATGGTTTCTAGTTAACTGATAAAGAAGATATGGTGTGTCAGTTGAAGAAAACATTGTATGGGCTCAAGCAAGCCCCTAGAGCATGGTATGCTAGATTGGACAAGTATTTGTTGAAGCTTGGATTTAACAAAGGTACTATTGATAGTAACTTGTATTTCAAGAATGATGATAAAGATTTGATTGTTGAAGTCTTTACTGATGATATCATTTTTGGAGGAGATGATGGTTTGTGTATGAAGTTTTCTAATAAGATGCATAATGAATTTGAGATGTTAATAATTGGTGAGATGAAATTCTTTTTGGGATTGCAAACTACTTAGTTAGACAAAGGTATTTTTATATCTCAATCCAAGTATGTGAAGAAATTGTTGAAGAAGTTTAGTATGGAAGATTCAAAGCCAGCTGGTACACCTATGGTGACCGGATGTAAGTTGACAATACAAGATGATTCTTTGAAAGAAAATCAGAATAGATACAAATCAATGATTGGTGGATTGCTAAATTTAACTGAAACTAGGCCTGATATCATGAATGTTGTATGTATTTTTGCAAGATTTCATGTTGATCCGAAGGAATTTCATGTGACTATTGTGAAGAGAATTTTTAGACACTTGAAAAGAACTGTTGACTTTGGGCTATGGTATCCTAAAGACGATGATCTTACTTTGAGTTCCTTTATTGGTGTTGATTGGGTAGGAGATGTAAATGACAGGAAAAGTACTAGTGGTGGCCCATTTTTCTTGGGTAAGAAGTTGATTTCATGGTTAAGTAAGAAGCAGAATGCCATTTCCTTATCTACTGCAAAGGTTGAATACATTGTTGCTGCTAACAATTGTACTCAAGTCCTGTGGATGAAGCAAATGTTGTAAGCTATTAGAGTTGTGTATAATGAGCCTATTTCTATATTTTGTGATAATTCAAGTGCTATTAACATTCCTAATAATTTGGTGCTGCGTTAAAAAATAAAGCATATATCTATCAAGTTTCACTTATTGAGAGAAAAGGTGAGTGAAAAAGAAGTCAGACTAGAGTATGTTCCTACTAAGGAGAAAATTGCAGAAATCCTTACCAAGCCATTGCCTAAGGATACTTTTGAGTATGTTAGAGGGAAGTTAGGGGTGGTTACCCCTCCTAATCAAAACTAAGGATGTATTGCATTACATCATTCCATGCATTTTATAGTCATCTTCTTTCAAATTGATGTTGCGGTAGCTGCTACTTAGGCAGAGTAGTCAAATGTTCAAATGTTCAAATATGTAGTTCAAAGTTTGTGGGAAGCTTAGAGATATTTTTCATTGATTTCAAAGGGGGAGAAGAATCATGTGAAAAACTATGAATTATCTGGGGAGAAGATCCTTGTTGTGAGAAGATCATGTGAAAGTGTTGAGGAGAAAATGAGTTAGATACTAAGGGGGAGTAAGTGTCAAGAGTTAGTTACGTTGATGGTGTTTTTCACATCATGTGTTGCCATCAATGCCAAAGGGGGATATTGTTGGATGTTGTGGTTGTGTTGCTGATATGTGGTTTTCATTGATGTCGACACTATTAGCATTTATTCATTTGAAGTTGTATATGTCGAGGATATTGAGAAAATTAAAATGAAATGAGTTGTAGGTTGTCAATGGTGAATTGAAGTTTAGTATATTGGTAAGTTATGTACATTGATGATCAGAGGCTATGGAATAAAGGGTTTGTTTCTGAGTTTATCTAGTTTATCCACATTGATTTTTAGAGATCTACGTGAAGAGTTGATTTGAGTTATGAATATTTTCATTCTGACAGTTTCATGTTGCTTCAGTTCATGTTCTTGATTGAAGTTGATGCTATTTAAATTAGTTCAGTTGTTGTGGATGCTTCTCTAGTGATTCATAATGTTTGTGGATGTTTCTAGATTTTTCTCTATATTTGTTACATGTTTGTATTGATTGATGTGCTCGTGGTTGCCGATTTTCTCTTGTTTATTCATGTTTTTCTTATTCTTGGCCGACGTGGTGGTTGTAGCATGTTGTAGATCTTTGAGGAGAAATTAATTGAAGAGTTTTCATGTTGGATATGTTTATTTAGGTCTTCACTAATTTGTGGCTAACCTTGGTTGATTCACATTAATAAATTTAAATGTTTTGGGCTGAAAGTTTATATTCATTTTATTATTTTGTTGAGGCCATCATGAATGAATGAAATTTCTTGTTGTGGATATATAAGAGTGATTATACATTTGAATTGAAGTGTGCATGAGTGTATGCAAGAGTGTTCTTCTATGTGTGTAACTGTGAATATCATTCAAAGGTAGATAAGAGTGTGAAGAAGAGTAAAGAAGAGTGAATAATTGTTCAGGTGCTTAACTAAAACTATGATCAGGCATTAGCAGATGCTATTTTATCAATTAAAACCCATGCGGATGTAATCCAATTCTTTCTGTAAGACAATACATCTTCCCTCGAGCAGTTAGCCTTGTTGTAATTGAGTAGTGAGCTATAGGAAGTGTGCTTGAATGCATGTACATTCCCCATATTTCATTTCTTTATACTTTTAACAAGATATAATTTTGTGGATTGACCTCCACTGTGGTTTTTCCCCTAAAAAGGTTTCCACGTAAAAATCTTGGTGTTATGTGTGTTTTTGATGTGTTGTTGATTTATGCTTTCATGGTTAATAGTCAGATATAAGAATAAATTTAATAAGTTGAATAAGTTTTAAATCTTTGAGACAACTGGTTCACCCCCCCTCTTAGTTGTTTGTCCTTATGTTGCCAACACTTTATGCTTTGAACAACTATCATGGTAGAATACAACTATTCTAGAACTATTTTTTTTAACTAAGGACAACCCTTTGTTGTAACCACATCAACTTCACTCTTCTCCATCTCATTTGGAGACTTCACCAACACTTCCTCTTTACCCTTCACTTGGCCAATGATTGTCAATTTCTCATCTTTAGTCTCTTCACACATTGAGACCTTCCTCAAACACTTTGCTTCCTCTTCTTCAACTCTTAAGGTGAATTCAACCTTCATCTCTCTCTCAACATTTACCATTCCTTCCTTCCATTTTCCTTGGCTCATTATATCCTTTGCCTTCTTGTTTTTAACTGGACTCTCTACTATCACTATCACTATATCCTTAGATTCTTCACCATCTTGTCCCATCCATGGGCTATGAAATTTTCCATCCATCTCCTTTTCTTGACTATCCTCTCTTTGCATCTCATATTCTACATTAAGGATCCCCTTCCTTCCAAGTTCAAGAACACATTATGACTATCCATTATCCCCTTGCTTCACTTCATCCTCAACAATTTCAAACTCTTTCTCTTTCCATTTTCTTTGGCTCTCTTCACCTTTTTTTCTTAGACTTCCTGCCACTTTTATCTCTATGTTTTCAAACATAAAAACCTTTGTATTAGTAGTACTTGTATGCTCCTTACTCTTATCCATCTTCAAGAGACACAATAATACCCCCACCTTGATCTTTTCACTCTCCACAATCCATTCACTCTCCTCTACTCTACCCTCTACCTTTGGCTTTATTCTTTCTACCTCTGATACCTCTTTACCATTAGGTCTTCTATCTTCTTCATTATCAGACATTTGTTGCTTTTCATCTCCTTGTCTAGTCAGTGGAAAACATTCCTCTCTTGTTGTATCCTTGGTTGATCAATTTATCCTCTCCTTTGGAAAATAATTTGCATCCATCTTATCCCCTTTTCTCATCTTTGTCCCATCAGACCTGCTCATCCTTGTTTTGATAGTGCTTGACTATCCTACCACCTATTTGGATTTTCCTTGACCAAACTCCATCTCTCCTTGGATTCCATCATACCTTCCTAACTTGTTTTGATTATTCATAAAGGATTCTTTCTTGGTCTTTTATTTTTTAGACCACATCACTAACTCACCATCCACCTTGCTCTTTAACATTGCATCTCTGTCAATACTAGTTGTCTCAACATTATTCTTCTTTGTAGTGGCTACCCTTTCAGTGTAATTTCCTTTCTCATGCTTCATAAACTCTCTTTTTCCCTGCATTAGTATTCTTGCTTCCCTGCATTATCTCCTATCCTCTTCCACCAATGGAATCAAATTAAAAGTATCTCCATCCTTTATAATCTTGTAGCTATTATACCTTCCATCATATAAAGAAAACCTTTCATATATCCATGGAATTCCCAATAAAAATGACATATGCTCATAGGTATTCAACATTAAACAAAATTCTATCTTTATATGTACCTATTTGAAACTCAACCCAAGATTGATCCTTGACTAATACAATATTCTCACCATTCAACCAAGAAACAAAATAAGGTGATTCATGATGAATCCTTACTAATTGAAACTTATCAACCATTTCCTCAGACACCAAGCTATCTAGGCTACCTAAATATACCATCATAATACATACCTTACCTTGACACTTGCAAGAGGTCTTTAAAGGTGCATTTCTTTGTTTCTTCTCTGATTTCCTTTGCCATGTTGTCTTATCTCTACAAATTCCAATAATCCCTTTATGTAACCTTTAACCAATCACCTTCAGGGATCTACTAGTTGTGCTTTAATACCAATTTATAGCAATATAGGGTGGAAACAACTCACATTCACCATACAGAGGGATTTCAACCCTCTTTTCTCTCACAAACTCAATTCAAGGCTTGTTTTCAAATTTCCTCCTAGTCTTCCTAGTAGGTCAACAGGCCTACCTTTCTTGACATAACTTTGAAATCCTCCAAACAATATCTACAAAAAATCACCAATTTAGGTATCCATTTAGGCCTTCTTCTACATACCTCAAACACTCTTATAACTCCTTTGGAACATCAACTTCAAATATGGTCTTCCATGGTGAACTAGCCCATGAATTAAGCCTCTTTTACAAAGAGTCACACCATAAATCTTGCAAAAAACCCTAGAGTTCAATTGAAAGTTAACAAAAAACCTTCAAAACCTCAAAATATCCAACTTTCAAGCCACAACTCACTCACTAAGACTCATTTTCACAAAACCCTCACTTTCTACACAATTGGCTAGGGCTTATTGAAATTTACATGCCCAAACCTCTCACAACCTCAAAACCACTTCCAAAAAGCCTTATTCTTCCTACAAAAGCTTGTTTCATCCTCCACTTATGTCACCCAAAAGTTCCTATACACTTCCTTCACAATACCTACCAATTTCACCCTTTTGCACACTTGGTTCACCTAGGGCTTCATACCCGAACTTCCAAATGGCCATTCCAGACTTTTCCAACCTTCTAAACACATCATAATACCATCACATGCATTATAACTAGCCTTCACTACCTTTTTCTTAGTAAAATTCTTTAAGTTACCAACTCAAACCCTTTTCTTAAGGTCCAATTTGAATGTTTTCAATAGGAGCAGTGTTACAGGACCCCTCAATTCTCTTTATCACCTAAATTTTTTTATTCCTACACCTACACCTAGTCTATATAGGCCCATTCCTCCCTGATATAGTAGATATAGAAGGGCGAATGGCCTTTTCAATTCATTTCTGCCTTCAAACCCTTATAGACCTATTTTCTGGCTAGTTAAACCAATTTGCACAATAGATGCTTCTAGCTTAATAAAATTCTCTGAAACCACTCCTAAAGAGAAGTTATAACATGCCACTAAATAATCCTACTCATATTTGAAACATGAATCAACTGTTTGGGCTGTATAGTGGCTGGAACCAATGAATTTCCTAGAAATTGATTGAAAAATAGTGATATTTTATTGAATTCTTTCTTCAAAACCTTCAACAACCACAAAAACGATGAACTTAACTTATTTAAAAAATTTTCACCCTACAACTAGCTGCTTCAACTTCCTACAATGAAATTATTGAGCTTGTGATCGTTGGCCTTCTCACAATTGCACTTTTTGCAATTTTTACAACATTTTCCATGACACCTTTTTGCAAACTTAGCAACACTTAAACTATGCCCATACCATGACTCAAATGACCACAAAATATTAAAATATAGACCAACATGGCCTTATTTAACATTATTATGACTCTAACAACCTATCTAGACCAAATTCCTAAAATGGAGCAACAAGGTGCTCTGCACTACAACCCAAGGCCATTTGCATGGGATGATCAATATAATTTTGTAATGTAAGCACAAAAAATAGAGATAAAGTCTTTTATTAGGCTATTGAGTCTATATTTTCTTTATTTTTATATTTTGTTTAATTGTACCGACATTTTAAATATAGAAATGACATAATTTTGAAGCCAATTGTCTCCTATTATAAGTTCCTTTTATAAATTGTTAATTAAATTAGTCAAGGACCCTTCATTTTATCTCCATTTTGGTTCTAGTGGATGTACTCTTTTTCAAAGGTCTAATTAAAAGAATTGATTAAAATACTTTGATAGAAGTATATATTTGTGTATTTATGTAAAAGATCTTGGTAAGAAGAGTTGGTTCAGGACATCGACTGTAATATTGCAATGTAATATTGCAAGAGATTTGTAATTTTAGGATTATAACAGTATTATGCATAATAGTTTGTAGTGAATTCTACTCCATACCATAGGTTAAGGAACTGATCTAGGATCTTTATTTGAAGCTTCAAGTTCTAGGATCTTTCATACTTTAACAGAACAATTATCAAGTTTCATTTTAGTTAAAGTTTGGTTTCTTGAAGTCTCATGAAATTTCATGTTCTCTTTCATTAAATGTTAAATGTTGTAAAGGATGTACAATTTCTTTGAAGTCTTTATCTTTCAAGAAAAAAATGAGAGAATATATCTATTATTTACAATGTATGAGGTAAACTAACAAAGAGTATCTTAATTGCATCATGTGGGATCACCCTCTTGGGTCTTTCAAATCCCAAAGTGTAGAGGGAAAGTTATTGCAACTTTCACCTATCCATTGGCCAATCCCTCTAGGTAACTAACCACTCAAAATGGAAAATCAATAGGTTTTCTATGAGATGATCTTGGTATTTATAAAACACCAAATGATTGGAAACTCTATTGGGGAATAACTTGTGTAAAGTCTCTAGTTCAAGATCATTTGAGGTCAAAGTCACAAAAATTGAAGCTATGTCTTCAATCATGAATGGATCCATCAAATTGTCTCATCGTTTTTCAATTTGAAGAAGTAATATTTACATACATGTATGTGAGTCTTCATATAAATTTTCATAGGTTTGTCTAAGATATCTCTATATTTAAAAAATCTCTAAAATTTGTTGAAAAGATTTACAAATATTTTCATATTCCCATGTAGTTTGGTGAAGACTCTGAGTCTCTATGCTGGAACATATAAATAACCAAAGGAAGTTAGAAGAATAGAGAAGAGAAGATAAACTAGAGAAGATGAGGTGAACCAAAGCTCATATGAAGAAACACCCTATAGAGAAATTGGAGGGATAAATACCAAAGACTACAAAGCAATCATGTAGACAAAAGGATACAAATGCAAGTAATTCCAATCCATTGAAAGGTGCAAGACAACTGAGAGGGGGGGTGAATTAGTTGTCAATAGATTCAAACACAAAACTTCACACTTATCAACTTCACAACCACTTAATTTTTTATTAAGTATGAACACGAAATGCATATAACATAAATCAATATTAACACAATGAACAACATATTTATGTGGAAAACCCAATAAGGGAAAAACCATAGTGAGGATTAACTCACAATACAAAGTAATTACAAAATCGAATACAAGAGGCTCACTTCCAAGGGCTCACTACCCAAAAGGACTCACTGTCCAAATATAAAGACTCATTTCCTACATATAGGACTCACTATCAAAATGAAGGTTCACTACCTATAGACACAAAAGATAACAAAAAGATCCACCAAAACAAATTACACACATCCACATCCTTGATCAAAAGATTGTAGAAACAATCAACTCACTGCTTTCAAGAATCTAACACATTAATGTAATGTTTCCTTAACACACTTTCGCACACCTCTTCTTCTCACACTTGTAGCTTACTTTGTTCCTTTGTATGGTATAATCTTTCACATCTCGAATTTTATTTATACCAACTTCATCCTTAGGAAATTTCTCTAAGGTCGGCTATACATGCTTCATTTTACAAATTTAAATTAGGTCAAAAACTCAACATTCCCGTGGTGGAAAGTAATGAGAGTGGACCAAACCAATACTTAATTACAACTTAAAACAATATCTCAAATCAATCACATGCTTCCTTGACTAACACTTATCCTGCTTATGAATTGTAAATACTAGGTCGAGAAAGCCTAATGAAAACACAAATAAAGTTTGAAGTACACACTTCCATACCAAGAAGATAACATGTGGACCACACAAAAAATTTCACCATACACTGAAACACATCTAGGATACCATCAAATTCATCTGCATCAGCTGAAACAAACTTCAATCTCTGAACACTTCTCACCAATTCAACTAGAGTGTATAGATACACACAGAAGCTCTGGAACATGTCTTCTGGAGCACCACACCATGAACACCTTTTCCATAATAGAGATATCAATTTAACAAGCCTTATACCAAATCTACAAGATCAAAAACAACTTAGTAGAGAACTATGGAGCAAAAACATTTCTCCTAGTTCACAAACAAACAACTCTGTCAAACCAGTTCATATGTTGGTGAACACAACTTACACTAATAGATGTTAAATCCAAAAGCTATAATCCATGAGATATCACTAATAGATGTTAGTGAACAACACTTCAGATCCACACAAGCATAGGATCAAAATAGAAGAAATGTGGAACATAATCCAATTCAAAGCACATTCTAAACACACACACCACTCAGTCTTCACTATTTATTAATTTTATCAAAAGCACTTGGTAACTCATCATTTCGACACATCTGCAACATCAAAAAGATAGCTCCATGTACTCACAACATCTCAACAACATCTCAACAATACATGCACAACCTGCAACAACCTATACTATGTTGACATCAATGACAACATTAATGACAACACCACCAAACTTACTCATACTTTGATCTAGGAGGATCTAGAAGAACCTAAAATTTTCATAGTCTCAAAATCTCTTAGAACCAGTTTCATTGTGTAGAACCTGTCAAGACAAACCCGATGCAACTTGAATAGGCTCAAAAGGAGTCTGTATGCAAAAGTTGTGAGTGGTCAAAGTTCTAGTCAACTGGAAAATTCTAGAGGGCTCAGAAAAAGGGAAAAAAAATTAAGTCATCAAAGGTGGTCAAATGGTGTGTTGTTACAAAGAGCTCACCAAGAGCTTTCCAACACAACTCACTTTGTAGAAAACGGAGTCCATTTTCACAAGATACAAGCGGTCAAAGTTGGCAACATACATTGACCAATCAATGCCTCGTCATCAGTGTAGTTAGCACAACGGCCAATCAGCCCTTGACACTCGACATCATCTCACCTCTCCATGTGGTAGGCCATTATTAGAAAAAGGTGGCATAAATATGGATTAAACCATGTTGTTAAAAAAAACACGTATGGTTTAAAAACTAGAATATTTTTATGATTCCAAGGAGGATTTGGTGAGATTTTATCCCTTAAAATCCTCTTGCCTTCCCCATAAAACAAGGAGAAAAATAAAACCCGTAAACTTATATTTCACAAAATTAACCCCTTTAACCACCTTTCTCATATTTCAATGAATTATGATATTTTAAGGAGCTTAAAATAATTGGTTACATATTTTTATGATTTAAAAGGGGGGTTTAGATTATTTCAAGGATTATTTTGTAAGGCTCAAATCATAAGAGCCATTATTTTTTTAAAGGGGTTAGGATTACTTGAACAGATTTTGAAATATTTTGGAGAGTTTTATGTAATTAGGGGGAATTGGTTGGAATTTTTACTTGTAAACGGGAGATATGCAATATTTGCAAAATAATATGGTTAAAGCCATATTAGCAAATAAATTTGTATAAAAAGGGGTCTTATTTCCTTGTAAGGGGGAGAATTCTCTTGGAGAGAAAAATAGAGATTAGAAATTATTGGAAAAGGTGGAGTTAGAATACTAGAGGAGAGTTGAATTCTTTTTGAGAGAAAATTTACAAGGTGATATTATACACCAAAAATTGTAAAATTGAGTGAGAGATTGTGAGGAAGTTTATATAGGTTTTGAAGCTTGAGAATTGTAAGAAGGCATTTCCAGGTGCTTGGCAATCTTAATAAAGTGGTCCAACGTTGAGAATCAAACTTAGAGAGGTAGTCCTGATTGGACGACCTTCGTTATCAATATATGCACTCTAATCCTTTTATCTTATGTCTCATTCTTCTCTCTTCTATCTCAATTTCTCTCTAGTTCAATTCAGTTTTTTTTTAATAATTGATTTTAAACTGTACCTTATTGTAATTTCAATGGTTAAAAAGCATAATCACGCAATTCTGTTGGATCGGGATTAAATATGTAGTTGAGAGTAAATTGCAAGTTATTTGTAGCTCTTTAATTGCAGATCAAGTTGGTATCATAGCCTATTTTGCAAGAAATTGCATAAGTGAATGTTAACCAGGTTGAAAATGAAACAAGGAGAAGGTGCGCTATCCAAGAATTCAATCCAGAGATTGGAAAATGAAGGAATTTTCCACAATCAAATATGGAAGCTAAACAAAGTTGTACAGAGCTTGATGAGAAATATTTCCAAAAAGCTTTTCTCGAGATGAAGTCAATGGTGGAAGTTATTTTCCAAGAGAGGCAAGAATGAAAGAAGAGAAAGGAAGACAAGGATAGAAAGAAGAGGGAAGTTGAATCCTCATTGAAAGAAGACAAAGGTAAATGATTAGGAGGTGGTAGTGACCCTCCTGAACCTCCATCTCCATCCTCTTCATCCTCATCATCATCTTCTTCTTCTTCATCTAACTCTTCTAAAAGAAACAGCCTATACAAACACCTTTGTTAAAACTGGATGCTAAATTCGAGTTGCCTATATATAACAATGAATTGGATGCAAAAAAAATGGATCATTGGCTTAAGAAAATTGAAGTGTATTGCAGGGTTCAATAGATCTTGGATGATTCTTCCAAAATCCAGCTAGCTACTCTTAGAATGGGAGGCACTGCATTGGTTTGGTGGGAGAGTAAGATTCAAGATGATCTTGCTACGCATGGTAAAATTATTTAATCTTGGTATGAATTTTCTTCTGCTTTAAAGAAATAGTTTTATCCTTTGGGTTATATGCAACAAGCTGTTATGAATTGGAAAAATCTGAGACAGGGTAAAGGACAAACGGTGCAAGAGTATACACAGTTGTTTAGGAAGAAAGCACTTACTCTTGGCATTCCTATTTATACACAAGAAACTTTATTAAAGTATATAGGTGGTTTGCATTCACATTTGAAACATACAATCTTGATGTTTAATCCATCTAACTTTGATGAAGTGTGTGGACAAGCAATCCATATTGAAGTAGGTCAAAGGAACATAAGTTTCAGTTCAAAGAAGGAATATTTTCCTCCAATAGAAGGCAATAAGAAGGGTAAGGAGAGGAAAACAACTACTGTGAAGAAAAGAAAGTGGCCTACTTGTTCACATTGTGAAGAAAGGGCACATAGATGCGAAGTTTTGGATGTTCACATTGTCAGAAGAAAGGGCACATAGATGCGAAGTTTTGGAAACTACATCCGTAGTTGAAACCCAAGTGGTTTAAAGAGTCTAAAGGAAAGAAAAAGGCTGCAACTATCATTTAGGATCTTGGATTGGATTCTGATGATGAAACACAGACTGCAGTTGTGGGTGTGAAGGATAATACTTTTATTGATTCTTCCACTAATGTTTCATGTGCTTCTACTTCTAAAAGTCATGTTGTTCTTGAAGATAGCAAAAGATGTGAATTGTTTCATATAAGGGTGATATCTACGAACACTAAAATTGATACACTAATTGATAGTGGGTCACAAGTTAATCTAATTTCAGAAGAAGTTTTTAAACAATTGGGATTAAAAATAAAGCCACATAAGAAACCTTATCCATTAGGTTGGGTGTGCAATGATAACAAATTACGAGTAACTAAGCAATGCAATTTAAGATTTGTAATAACATCTAAGTTTATAGATGAGGTTGAATTTGATGTGGTTCCACTTGATATTTGTGGGATTGTGTTGGGTAGCCCATACTTATATGATAGGAAAGCAATCTTCTATAGGGAACATAATCAGTATCACTTGTTTAAGGAATTGAATACATTGTGCATTCTCATCCAATTAAGACTGATAAATCTTTTGTGACAACAAGACAATTGAAAAGGGTAGTTAATGTAAGCAATAATTTGACACTTATTTCTATACCACAAGAAGTGTCATTGCATAAAAATATATCTGATTCTAAGGTTGTTCCAGTTATGAAAGACAAGTATGATGTTGGTATATTCTTTTTCTCGCCCGCAAATTTAGTTTTGTTATTCATCCTTCTACTTTTCAGCAGTGTATGGTTGGTAGCAACAACATTGAATGTGGATGTGTATATGGCTAATGTACTTAATAATATTAGTGCAATTTTGATTCTTGTTATGATGAGTCAGATGTACAAGTTCCAGAAAGGAAGGATAGATGATACTGGGCAAGTGGGGAAACATTTCCTTAGCTCAATTTGTACATAAATAGACCTTTTGGAGGTCCAAAAGCTTCTCGATGGGGAGGAATGATCCAGGAGGATCTAGAAGAACCTAAAATTTTCACAGTCTCAAAATCTCTCAAAATTGGCATCATTGTGTAGAGTCTATCAACACGAACCCGACACAACTTGAATGGGCTCAAAAGGAGTCTGTACACAAAAGTTGTGAGCAGTTAAATTTTTGGTCAACCAACAAATCAAAGGTGGTCAAATGGGGTGTCATTGCAAAGAGCTCACCAAGAGCTTTCCAACGTAACTCGTTTCGTTGAAAACAAAGTCTATTTGCACAAGATACAAGCGATCAAATTTGGCAACATACATTGACTAGTCAATGCTCATCATCAGTCCAGTCAAGACAATTTCCAATCAGCCCTTGACATTCGGCGTCATCTCACCTCTCCATGTGGTAGGCCATTATTGGAAAAAGGTGGCATAAATATGAATTAAACCATATTGTTAAAACAAACACGTATGGTTTAAAAACTAATATATTTTTATGATTTCAAGGAGGATTTGGTGGGATTTTATCCCTTAAAATCCTCTTTCCTTCCCCATAAAACAAGGAGAAAAATAAAACCCGTAAACTTATATTTCAAAAAATTAACCCTTTAACCACCTTTCTCATATTTCAACGAATTATGATATTTTAAGGAGCTTAAAATAATTGGTTACATATTTTTATGATTTAAAAGGGGGGTTTAGATTATTTCAAGGATTATTTTGTAAGGCTCAAATCATAAGAGCCGTTATTTTTTTAAAGGGGTTAGGATTACTTGAACGGATTTTGAAATATTTTGGAGATTTTTATGTAATTAGGGGGACTTGGTTGGAATTTTTACTTGTAAACGAGAGATATGCAATATTTGAAAAATAATATGGTTAAAGCCATATTAGCAAATAAATTTGTATAAAAAGGGGTCTTATTTCCTTGTAAGGGGGAAAATTCTCTTAGAGAGAAAAATAGAGATTAGAAATTATTGGAAAAGGTGGAGTTAGAATTCTAGAGGAGAGTTGAATTCTTTTTGAGAGAAAATTTACAAGGTGATATTATACACCAAAAATTGTAAAATTGAGTGAGATTGTGAGGAAGTTTATGCAGATTTTGAAGCTTGAGAATTGTAAGAAGGCATTTCCAGGTGCTTGGAAATCTTAATAAAGCGGTCTAATGTTGAGAAGCGGACTCAGAGATGTAGTCCTAATTGGATGAACTCCATTATCAATCTACACATTCTGATCCTTCTATCTTCTATCTCATTCTTCTCTCTTCTATCTCAATTTCTCTCTAGTTCAATTCAATTTATTTTTGAATAATTGAATTTAAAGTGTACCTTATTGTAATTTCAACGATTAAAAAGCATAATCATGCAATTTTTTTGGATCGGGATGAAATTTGTAGTTGAGAGTAAAGTGCAAATTATTTGTAGCTCTTTAATTGTAGATCATACTTGCAACAATCTCCCCCTTTTTCAATGATGGCAACACATGATGTAAGAAACCATCAAAGACAACAATACTCATTCTTTCAGCTTCTTCTTTTTCTATCCCTTTAACTATTTTTCACATGAGACTCTCCCCCTTTGACAATAATGGAAAAGATCAAAAAGATTTTTATTACTCCTCCTTAGGAGTGCACCCACACATCTCATACTACAACAATGAAAATTTCTACTCCCCTTGCAAAGTAAACCCATTCATTAGTCCAAAGAAGTGAAGAATATGTAGATCCACTGAGCTAATGCACCTTCATGTGCACTTAGTTTGAATAAGGAGGGCCAATGACCCCCAACTTCTCCTTGAGATATTCAAAAGTATCCTTCAAAAGAGCCTTAGTAAATATGTCAGCTATTTGATCTTTTGTCTACACATACCCCGACCTAACTTCATTCTCCAACACCTTTTCTCTAAGAAAATAATATTTGATAGATATATGCTTGTTCTTGAATGCATTACTATATTATTTGAAATGTTTATAGCACTTGTATTATCACATAAAATAGGAATAGGTTTATCACATATTACTCCTATATCTTTCAATTTTTGCTTCATCCATAAAACCTGTGTACAACAAGATGCTACAACAATATACTCAGCTTATATAGTGTATAAAGAAACCAAATCTTGTTTCTTACTTACAGCCATGAAACCAATCTTCAACCAAGAAAGAATACTCCACCACTTGTACTCTTCTGACCATCCACACAACCAACCCAATCAACATCAGTGAAAGAACTCAAGGTGAAATCAATATCCTTAGGATACCACAAGCCATAATTCGGTGTGCCTCTGAGATATCTGAATATCCTCTTCACAACTGTAACATGTGCTTCTTTAGGTTCTACTCGAAATTTGGAAACTAAAATGACTACATGCATGATGTTTGGTCTAGTAGTAGTAAGATACAATATTCCACCAACCATATATCTGTATAAGATCTCATCAAATTTAGGAGATTCATCATTTTTACTCAGCTTGCATTCGATCACCATAGGAGTACATACCGATTTGGAGTCATCCATTCCAAACTTCTTCAACAATTCCTTTACATACATTGATTGTGAAATGAATATCCCTTTATCAATTTGATATACTTGTATTCCAAGGAAGAAATTCAACTCACCAATCATAGAAATCTCAAATTCTTTTTGCATTTCGTCTACAAATCTTTTTCACATACCTTCATTACCTCCAAATATGATATCATCAACATACACAACTACTATAACTATTTTTTTACTTTCAACTTTGAAATAAACATTTTTTTCAGCAGAGCCTTTGCCAAATCCTTGTTGTGTTAGGTATCTATCCACTCTTGTGTACCATGCTCTTGGAGCTTGTTTCAGTCCATACAATGCCTTTTCAATTTACAAACCATATCCAGTTTGTCTGATAATTGAAATCCCTTTGGTTGTTCCATGTACACTTCTTCCAATTCTCCATTTAGAAATGCATACTTGACATCCATCTGATATACTTTGAAGTCTTTATGAGTAGAAAATGCCAAGAAAATCTAAATGGCTCCCATTCTAGCCATAGGTACAAATGTCTCCTCAAAGTCTATGCCTTCAACCTATGAATATCCTTTACATATAAGTCCTGCTTTATTTCTCGCCACTTCACCATTCTCATTTAGCTTATTCCTGAACACCCACTTAGTTCTAATCACATTATTATTTACCGGTCTAGGAACCAGTTCCCATGTCATTCTTTTCTATCTATTGCAGCTCTTTTTTCATAGTTCTAACCCAATTTTCATCTTTACATGTGTCACTCACAGATTTAGATTCTATCTTTGAAAGTAAACATGGATTTACCTCAGCTACTACTCTTCTTCTTGTCTTCACACCTTCACTCTTATCTCTAATAATTTATTCTTAAGGATGATTCTTCTTTACATATTTAGGAGTTTTAGTAATAGGTTTTATAATTTATTCTTTTTCACTCTATTCTTCTTTTTCTTGTTTATTCTCTTCTAGTACAATTTCATAGATAGGCTCATCTGGTTCAATTTCGGTTATCTCAACCAGTCTATGCCCTTCTTCATCAACCTTCACATTTGTACTCTAAACAATTTTCCTCAATCTTTTATTAAAGCATCTATAAGCTTTGCTATTAGTTGAATATCCAAGAAAAATTCCTTCATCAGATCTAGCATCAAACATCCCAAGATTCTCATCATCTCTTTTAATGTCACATTTTCTAACAAATACCTTAAAGTAATTTATTGTAGGGATCTTACCAGTCGACAACTCATAATGATTATTAGTGTTGTTACCTCTGATTTGAACTCATTTAAGAACGTAAAAAATAGTGTGGATTGCCTCTCTCCAGTAAACATCAAGAACACTTGCTTCTTTCATCATAGTTCTAGCAGCCTCCTGCATAGTTTGGTTCTTTCTCTCAACAACTCTATTCTGCTAAGGAGTTCTTGGAGTAGAAAAGTGTCTCTTTATGCCATGCTCTTCACAAAATGTATTGAATTCAGTGGAATTAAATTCTCCACCTCTATCAGACCATAAGCATTTAATCCTAAAGTTCACTTCATTCTCTACTCTCATCTTGAACACCTTGAATCTATCGAGTGCTTGAGTCTTCTCTCTAAGAAATGTAACCCATGTTATTCTTCAATAATCATCAATAAAAAGAATGAAGTACCTATTTCCATTAAGGTTTCTATCCCTTGTAGGCCCATAAAGGTCAGTATGGACCAATTCCAGCATTCCAGTATAGGACAACTGCTTTCCTTTAAAACTAATTCTTGTTTTCTTTCCTAACTGACAACTCTTGCACATAGTATTAGGCTTTGCAATCTTGGGAAGGTCTCAAAAAAAATCCCTTGAATTGATCTTGATCACAATTATCAAAGTTTACGTGTCCCATCCTTCGGTGCCATAACCAACTCTCATTAACTTGAGATACAAGACACTAACCATCAACACCCTTAAGTTGATAGATGTTACCATATGTTCTTTTCCCTACAACAACCACAGTTTTGGACTCTTTCCAGATCTCACAAGTGTTATCCTAAAACACAATCTTGAATCCTTTCCTACACATTTGACCAACACTTAAAAGATTATTCCTTAAGCTCTTAACATAGTAGACATCATCAGTACTATGTTTCCCATCAAAACTGATTGATCCTTTCCCAAAAATCTTTGCTCCAAAATCATCTCCAAACATAACTAAACCACCATCATACTTTTCAAGTTTAGTGAACTTACATTTATCTCTGGTCATGTGATTAGAGCAGCCACTATTAATCACCCAATATTCTTCATCCTATCTCACATGAAATGCAATCACCAGAGTACCTTCTCATTTCTCTTACTCTCTGAACCACTTTTCCTTGCACATGTTCTAGGGTTAGAAGACACAAATTTATTCTCTAATTCTAGAAACAAGCATTCATCATCATTATCCTCAAAATTAGATTCATCATCGAAGATTCCAACATCTTATTTAACATACTACAACTTCTTGTACTTCTTATACTTTCTGTCTTTATCTTTATTATCATTGTTCTTATTATGTACAACCCTATTCAAACATATTGAAGCATAATGACCAGTATTTCCATAACTAAAACATTTAAAAGGTAACATACCTTTGTACTTACCAGTACCTTTCTTAAACTTCCTTGTAAAATTTTCTTCCAATTCATCTGAACTATCATCCTCTGGATCAACTTATGTCTTTGTAGATTGAAAGGCTGACTTAATCTTCTCCTCTTTCTTTCCAAACCTCCTCATCTCAAATACAGTCAAGGTTCCAAATAGTTGTTCTTTAGTGTACGTGTTAGCATCATACATTTCCTAAATAACTAAGATCTTATCACTGTAACATTCTAGTAAATTCATTAGAGTCTTCTCTATTATATCTTCATCTGCTAGAGTTCCCCCTTGATTCCTAACGACATTTGTTGCAAGATCAACTCTCTAGAAATAGCTTGCAATATCTTCACTTTCTTACATTTTCAAAATTTCATATCTGCAATTTACTGTTAGTTTCTTTGTCAATTTTAATCTGTCATTACCTTCATAGAGATCTTCCAACCTTTTCCAAACTTCATGAGCAATTCCCAAAGAAATAACCTTTTTTTGCTTAGTATTAGATAAAACACTAAAAATGCCATACCTTGCTTTCTCATTTTCCTCATATGTAGAAATTTCATCAGAGGTAGAGAGACCACTTTTTGTAGCAACATACTTCATCACATTAACCTTCTAGGTCTTGTAACCAAGATAAATGATATATCCTCTCATTTTCACTTTCCAGTCATTGTAGTCAGATCCATCAAACATAGGGTTCACCAACTTATGCACCATCAGATGTACCTTAAGCAGTTAAGCTCTTCACCAAGAAACCAAAGTTCTAATACCAATTGTTGAAAGGAACAAGAAAAATGAGAGGGGGGGTGAATCAATTGTCACCATATTCAAACACAAAACTTCACACACTTATCAAATTCACAACTACTCAATTCTTTTATTAAGTATAAACATGAAATGTAAATAATATAAAGCAATATTAACACAATGAACACCATATTTACATAGAAAATCCAATAAGGGATAAACCACGGTGAGGATTAACTCACAATATAAAGTAATTGCAAAAATGAATAAAAAAGGCTCACTACCAAGGGCTCACTTCCCAAAAGGACTCACTGTCCAAATATAAAGGCTCACTGCCTACAAATAGGACTCACTATCTAAGAGAAGGAACATTGCCTACAGATACAATATAATAGAAAGATCCACCACAACAAATTACACACATCTCCAACCTTGATTAGAAGATTGCAAAAACCATTAGCTCACTACTTTCAAGAATCTAACAAATTAAAGTACTGTTGCCTCAATACACTTTCACACAACTCTTCTTCTCACACTTGTGGCTTACTTCATTCCTTTGTATGATATAAGCTTTTGTATCTTGACTTGCATTTATACAAACTTCATCCTTAGAAACTTTATACACACTTCCATACTAAGAATATAACATGTAGACCACATAAAATATTTTACCATACATCGAAACACATCTAGGATACCATTAAATTCATTTGCATCAGCTGAAACAAACTTCAACCTCAAAACACTTCTCACCAGTTCAACCAGAGTGTATAGATACACACAAAAGATCTAGAACACATATTCCGAAGCACCACATCATGAAAACCTTTCCCATAATAGAGATATCACTTTAAAAATCCTTTTACTAGATCCACAAGATCCGAAACAACTTAGTAGAGAACTGTAGAGAAAAATCATTTATCCTAGTTCACAAACAAACAAATCTATCAAACTAGCTCACATACCAGTGAACACAACTTACACTTTCCATTAATCCAAAAGCTATAATCTAGAGATATCACTAATAGATGTTAGTAAACAACACTTTAGATCCACACAAGCATAGAATCAACACAAAAGAAATGTGGAGCACAAACCTGAGCACATTCTGAACACACACACCACTTAGTCTTCACTATTTATTAATTTTTTAAAAATCACTTGGTAACACATCATTTCAGAAAATCTACAACATCATAAAGATATCTCCATGTACTCACGACATCTCAATAGCATCTCAACTATACATGCACAACCTGCAACAACTTGTACTATTTTGACATCAATTAACTTATTAATGACAACACCACCATACTTACTCATAATTGCAACACAATCCACATCCTACTTCTAAACCTACAAGGTCATATTGTAGTAGCCATGAGAGTCATGAAATCTTATACAATATGCTAGGTCTTGATTATGATGATGAAGAAAATGTAGAAAAAAATTAGTTATAAATGTACATCAGTCTAGGCCTAGACAAAGAAGGGATAAAAGTAGAAGTGTTCAAAATGATATTGCTTCTACAAATTCTAGGGCTATTGGCACCACTCTTTCCAATACAAATGGATATTCATCTTTTCCATTTGATTTATTAACTAAATATTTTGACCCCACTCCTATTTTAATTGACATGTCAAAAAAATTTGATTATGACATCACATTGCCTAATCGTGATGATGTATTTAATGAAGTAAATGAGATCCAAAGGGAATCTTATAAAAAATAGGAAATGTGAATTATGAGGGAGAAAGAGAAAGAGAAGATATGAAATGTTTTTTATGAAAGGGATATGCTAAAAATAAAAATTGAAAGGATGAAACTCCTAAATTAGGAAGAGCCTAAACCTATTTTTATCGCCACCGCCGGCCCTATTATCAGCCAAATCTATGATAGTAATACTGTGAATGCTCCCATAAAGAATAATACCACCACCTAGACTAGTTTCATTGTCACTGGTATAGTTGTTAGGCCTAATACTAGTGCAATGTCACAAAATTGCACTTAGGGGTAATTCCACATTTTTGCACTTTGTCATGCATTTATGACACCCTAGAGCATTAATGAAAAAAATCCCATGTGTCATAATTTCATAATTCTAGCTCCATGTGGACCAATGGAAAAGTAATAAGAAGCCTAATGACACACTTCCCAAAAATTATGTCTTGGATGTTTGTGCGGCGTGCAAAATTCTACATGAAACACTAGTGTCCTATTAGTTTTTTGAGTTTGAAATA
>VDFB02095216.1:0-16408 GCA_007258455.2 Sequoia sempervirens | reverse complement strand
TACAATGATACGAGGAAAGGACAAAGTGAGAGGAAGAGGAATGTGATACTAGCCGAAGACGTACTACCAACAACCAATGATCGTACGACCAATATTTAATGCCCATACAGCCCAATAAGGATAAGAACCGAGTACCAATCGGGCAAGAAACACGAGAAGAAAAGGTACGACAATCACTCAGATTACAAGAGCAAGAAAACCGACGGAGAAAACTAAAACAAATTATTGAAGAAACCAATGAAGATATTAACAAAATAAACCAATCTATTACGAGAACACACCAAAACCTTTTCGAGGAAAGGGACGAAGGATCCTTCAAGACACCGTTCATGGCAAGCAGAGAAAGATATAGAACTAATGAAAATGAAAATGAACTAACTAAAGAGCTTGAGAGCAATATTCAACACATTCGGGAGCTGTCCATATTGGACAACGACGAAGGGCTAAGAATTGGAGGATCCGAGCCAAACAACCCAAGGCAGAGGGAGTACCGGAACGAACCCTAGGAGACTCGAGCTGTAGAGGACGTTGAGAGGGGACGTGGGGAAGACCTGTACGTGGCCAAAAGTGCAAGAGAGGCACCGGGACGGCGTGGGAGAGCCAATCCAATCAGGTCCTACACACAGGGAGGGCATTAGGGAAGAAATATGGTGACTCCACCAGCCGAGAGGAAGAAGCTACCAAAGTTCACAGGGAACGGATCAGAGGATCCAGTATGGCATTGCAAGACGTGCGAAATGATTCGGATAGCCAACGAGCAAGATGATGTGGACTATTGGTTGAGAGCATTCCCAGCAACGCTAAGGGGCGTAGCCATTGATCGGTAAAGTGAACTGGATGCAGTCCACCAAGCATCATGGTGAACACTGAAGAAGGCATTCCAAGACGAATTCAAACTCCTCAAGGACGACAGTGAAATCGTAGTAGAAATTTACAACTCGAAGCAGGGGAAACACGAGAACGTGCGAGCTTACAACTGTAGACTCCAAGAATTGTTGGGGAAACTGGAGACCTAACTAGCCGACGAGCAAAGAAGTAATGGTTCAATGAAGGGTTGCTCCCGTTGCTGAGAAAAAAATGAAAGTCATGCCTCCATCATCATACGATGAAGTGTACAATCGAGCAATAGATATAGAAAGTGAAAACAAAACATCCTCTCGAGGGAAAAAATGAGGAGAATACGGACGACAGCAGTGACGGTGAGTCCAAGACCATGCAAGCACTAAGGACATGATGAGAATAATGAAAGAATTGAAGGCCGACAAGGAGAGTACGAGGGATGCCAGAGAACTATGGTGTACGTATTGCAATGGGGAAGGTCACACAAAAGCAAACTGCCCGAAGAAGCTGTTTTGCGATATCTGCCAAGTGATGGGACATTCCATCAAGGAATGCCCATACAATCTAAAAACAAGGGGTACACAAGTACTCTTCACTCAGGGAGAACCGTCAACACCGCCGAACACACCACCAAAACCCCAAAATAACTCCAACGCGTCCTCCGGAGGGTACCGCAACAATCGGAGAAGCAATAACAATACTTCGAGAAGCAAGATACAATATGATGGTAAAGGAAGGCCCATGATACAATGCCGAATGTGCAACGAATGGGGCCACTTCGCCAAGAAATGCAAGAACGGTCAAGGTTCGGGGGGAAGACTGTGGAAGTGGTGTGGACTAGGTGATCATAAAGACAACGAATGCCCCAAGCAGAAAGGCATCAATATGTCAGATGTGGACGAGCAATAGGTACTGGCGATTACTAAAGCCCAAACGAAGAAGGCAACCTACCCAAATCCACGTACGAAAAAACAAAGAATGAAGGAAGCAAAAGTAGAAGTGGAACTGGCGATGACAAAGGAATACAAAATACGCTTGGAGAACCCAAACACCTCTTGGCGGTCGGAGGTGGCAACAATACCATACGACAAGTACTGCAGACCACCATACCCATAAAGGTGACTGACAATCACAAACGTCATCGATGATGAAAAACATCAGCGACAAGAAGGCCAAAGGAAACAATTGACAGCGGAACCACCAACGTACGATGAACAAACCATCGACCCAACACTGCTGATGGCAACCATCGGGAAGATGCCAGCAGTCGTGCAAATGGAGATCGAAGGGAAAGTCCTGACAAACGCTATCATCGACGGAGGATCGACAGTCAACGTACTATCTGAAGGCACATGGAAGAGTCTCAAGAAGCCTA
Organism: Sequoia sempervirens; assembly: GCA_007258455.2. Lineage (NCBI taxonomy): Eukaryota > Viridiplantae > Streptophyta > Pinopsida > Cupressales > Cupressaceae > Sequoia > Sequoia sempervirens. Next base: position 14,193 of record VDFB02095216.1, on the reverse strand, counting down.
CACTCTGGCCATCGACATTCCAATTGGTGGGTGTCGATCAACACGACATCAAACCAATGGGAACATTCATGGCGCATAAGGTGACGATCGGGACATAGCCGTTCCTGCTAAACTTCGTAGTCATCCCACTGCAGAAGTAGGCCTACGATGCATTGCTCAGAAGAGGATGGTTGGTGGAAACCAAAGAAAATCCCAACTGGAAAATAAATATGCTGTCCATAGAGAGCAACGAGAGGAAGTACATAATCAATCCAAGGAATCAAGCAATCAACGAAGAATTGGCATTGTCAGATTCAAAATCGAAGAGAGGATGGGGAATGGAGGAAGGAGGAACCATAGAGCCAAATGACCAAGGCATTCTACACCTCCAGGAATGCTCGGAGGATGAGACCAATTCACTGTACAGAGAATATAAGGAGTGGCCAAAGTAGATGACACACCAGCACATCACTTCGAAGGAGATAAGGCGATCAAGTACGAGGAACCGAACATAAAGAAAGTCAACCTCAGAGAAGACAACCCTCGTACGATCCTAGTGGGAGATGACTGGGATCATGTACTAAAGGCAGCCGCATTCAAGAATTTCATGGAGTATAAGGACGCCTTTGCATGGATGTACAAGGACTTGAAGGGCGTACCCCCAGAGTTGTACCAAGGCAAAGGAGGCTCATGATTTTATTTCTCAAACTTCTAGAACAAAAATTACTAAACACATGCCTGGAACAAGAGCTTGCAGCTAAAGAGGCTTGCAAAACTTGTTCTTACACAATAGGAACATCAATTACAATAACTACTTGTTGGCTAAAAGAGACTCAACAATTCGCTATCATGAAACAATTGAACAACACTAAATAACAAATAGAAGGCACTTAGACTCAGCGTTTTGTTATCACTAGCATGGTTAAAGAAAACTAATGAGCAAAGGCTCTTATTTATAGGCAAGTAGAGGAGTAGGGAACCCTAAAATCTCCTTTCTTTTACAATCTAGGGCTTGCTCAGCAAGAAAGATTTATTTCTAAATCTAGAAAGAAGATAACAACTAACACCTAAGAAAGCAGAAAAAGCAGGGACTGCCAACTATTACAATTTATCTTCTTTCTCTTCTTCGAAGAATGGATAAGAATTGCTCCAAGAATAGAAAGAAAGTGGAAAGAAAGCTTCTAGATGAAAGCCATTTCAAATCTCAATCACATCCACTAAAAAGCAGGAAATTGTGTCTCGATCCGGTGCATTTATTCCATCAATAGCAAAGTTGCGCTTTTCCAAGATATGTTCTCCATTTGCAATTGATCTCAAGCAATCTTTGACCTCATTGGCCGCTTTTTCAAATCTTGCTGACATCATGGCAAGGTGATTCATTCTGCCACCAACTGTATTGCTGCCATCACAGCTATGAACAACACTCTGAAATTCAGTTTGCACCTCATCTAACCCGACGTAGGAACCATCTTCGAGACTATAACGAGAAGGAATCTCTGTGACAAATTCACTGATGAAAAGAAGAGCCTCGATCACCCTTTGTCTGTAGGCAATAAACTCCTCGGATATCCTCTCATAGGCTTTGACCTTGAAGACATGACGCTCTCTCCAAGCAAGGATCTGCCTCTTGTGCTCTTTTGAAGCCGTTGAACTATAGGCTGTATCCAAATCACCAATTATGATTTCATGCCTTGGTTTTACTTCAGCCACTGATTGTTCAAACCCTTGAATACCTTAACGCAGCTCATTAGCGTTGTCTCTCAACTAAAACATCTGTGTTAAGATCTCCTTTCCTCTGACAATGAAACTCTCGATCCACTCTTGAGTTTCCTTCCCACAAATGACCAACTGTCTCAACTGATAATGATCAGCTAGTGTCTCTAAAACCTGGGGCAGCAACTGAGTAGCCTACGAAGAGCCATTGACGAGGTTAGAAATATAAAGCCTGAGTTACTGTATTTCAGCCTTGAGCACTACTTTGTCTTCCCCATCCTTGAGCACTCTTTCCTGAAGGTTTTCAGACACAACTCTGAATAGACTGACATCTACATGTCTGGTGTTTTTACCAAGGTTAGCCTTAACCATCACGAAGTCCTCCATATCCACTTCATCTCTGTTCTTGTCTTCTGGGGGTATTGCAGTCTCCATGACTATCTCACCATCAAGATTCCTATCAAAGTGAACTTGCTTCTTTGCTTTCTTCTTAGGAGGTTCCTGATAGATGTTATCAAGGTCATCAAAATTCAACTAATATGAAGGTCTCATTCTTTCCCTTCCCAAGGAGCTCTCAAGCCAAGACATGGTAGCGTCTTTACTAACTTCCTTGGGAGGTACAATTGCAATTTCTTCATCATCTTCAATATCTAGGTCAATATGGATTCGTGAAGACCCTGTCAGTGGTATAGAATCATGCGCTAAGGGCGCTTCTTCTGTCTCCTTCTGAGGTATAGGTTCTTTTGGAGAGGCTTCTGCTTCAATTGTTGATGGCTCATGTATGACTATACCTGATAAGTCTATGACTATACCTGATAAGTCTAGCCTCCTCCTTACATTTTTGGTTGACCTGTTGCCCTACACACCATCTTGAGACTAACTTACGCCTTTCCCTTTTCATTGTGCTCTGGAAGAGGAGGGAAGTGATGACTGTACCTTTGGCGGCTCTGCTGCTGGTATGGACTTCTTCCTTTTGAGAACTAGGAAGACCTTGCTATGTTCAAGGACTTGCCTCGTCCTTTCTTCCACTAAGAGGGATTCCTTATTAGCCCAATTGACTTGAGGAAGGGGCTGATCTTCAATTCTCTTCCGGGGATACATTGGGAGTAACACATCCTCATCATCTGACAATCCTTCGATATCCTCTGATAGGAACTCTTTCATCTGGTGAAGTGTGAGCCTACTGTAACTGCGCCTCCGCACCTCGAACTCATCTGTACAATTGGCTCAAAAATCTTCAAGGGCAGATATGTGAGCATAGTTTCTCTCAAGTCGAGCAGCGTAGATGCCATGAGGATCATACGATCGTCTCTCGCTGTAAGGCTTGAGACCAAGTTTGTCTAACTCATCTCCCATGGTTTTAGCATTTGCTGCTGTCCTGCATGTATAGATTCCCAGTCCCAATGGAAAATTAAGGGCAGATTTCTTTCTATTCCTCAAGAACGCATGGACATCATGTGCCTGCCTTAAGAACTCCATAAAGACAACTTCGTCTGATGGGTACCTTGGTAGCATGAGTGGAGCACCGGAATAGCCATAGACTCTGAGATAGGTGAAAGTAGGAAATTGTATGAACCAATCTGCCCACTCCACCATCACTGCCCTGGCGACTGAAGAGATACGGACGTGCAATTCATTGTCCAGGTCCCACACTATGTATATCAGGAAAGCCTCATTCACCCTCTTGTAGTGATGCAGTGACTTCGTGAATTCCAACTGAGGATAGTAGTTGTAGATATGTTGTACGCTCAACGATCCCTCGGTGTTCAACCCTCTGAATTGACCTTGATAGGCCACTAGGTAGACTAGGTAAGAAACCATATGGAACTCATGAATTTGGAAATACTCTATTATATGTTGATGGAGACTGTCACTGATCAAGGTGGGCCAATCATAGAACTCAGTCTTCTTCATGATATGGGGTATAGCGTAGAACATACAAGGCTGAAACTTGGTAGCATCTTCTGATCCAGTTACCCTGTTGAGCAAGGTGATTATGATAGCAATCTCATCTTTGAACTCGCCTCGCCCGATGTTCTTAGGCAACGTCTTATGCTTCTCCTTCATCCACCTTTGAGCAATCTTCTTGCTATATTTGTCCTTGTGCATTTCCCACATCCTCTCACATTCGCCCTTTGAGATAGTGACACTTTCAGGCCAAGGGGGAATGGAGAAGCATTTCTTGATCATATCAGGTTTCAAACTGCATATCAATCTGCCATCAACTAATTGAATCTCCCTTGTAGCTGGATTGTAATGCTTGATGCAAGCGATTACAAACTCGAGACTCTGAACTGAGATAGGAATAGATGCTGCTGCGAGGAATCCAGAGTGTCCCAAGTTTCTGATGGTAGTGTTGCATGCGCTCTCCAAAGCGTGTAGATCAAACACCGGCTTGATGTGATGCAAGTCCGTCTCAGGTGTTTTGATGAAATCATGGTTGAGAGCTGATTTGGTCTTGAAATCATTGGGAGTATTCCATTCTGAAAACTTTGAAGAATGACTATAAACTCGCCTAGGTTCAGAAAAGTTTTGGACAACTTACTATTTTTAGAATGCTGATTTTTTCTTCCTCCAACGGACAAATTTTTGAAAAAATTTCTGAGATATGGGTTTTGCTCATAATTTCGTTGCAAGACAACCCAGATCGTCTGTTTTTGAAAATTTTGAATTTAGACTGAAAAAGCAGCAAACCCTAATTTCTTCAATTTTTCACGAAAAAAGCTGGAACCTGAGTTTTGTTCAGAATACAATTCGAAATGGACCCAATTGATTAGATTTGAAAAACACTGAGGGCTGATCGAAAAAGAAGCAAACCCTAATATTTGAAATTTGCTTGAAAAAAAGTTGTGATATGGGTTTTCTTCAGAAGACTGATTTGAGAGGACCCAGATGATCAAAATTCGAATATACTGAGGATTTCACTGAAATGCAAATAAAAAGCAGCTACTGCAACTTGATGAATTTCTTGCAAAATTCTTCAGAAGAATGAGTTGATAAGACCCAGATGGCTGAAAATTGAAAACCTTGGCCTTCTTCAAAAATTTGATCTTCTAGATGAAAAAGCAAGGCCTTATATGAAAAAGCAAGGCCTTATACTGCTGGTCTGAAAAATTTGATGAAGAATCAGCAAACTTGAGTTCTTGAATCATGAAATATAACTTCAAATCTGCTGCTCCACTCTGCTCCTTTGGACGCCACCTACAAGAATGATGAGTTTTGAATGAAAGAGATGTCTTAAATAGACTTAGGGTTTGAAATAGGTTTGCTTTAATCTTCAAAACCCTAAACTCAGCTGGTTTGATGAACTTGGACATTCTCTTCATCTTGTAACTTTGAAACTTTTGAAAATTTGACTAAAGCAAGTAAACTTGGGCACCCTTCTTCACCAGGGGCGCCAACTTGCTTCAGAGTTAGTCATTTTTTAGGAATTTTCAACTTTTCACAATTTTGACCCCCTACTTTGACCTCGATCTCTGGCTTCCAGATTGATCCGACAAGTGAGCTGGATGATTCATCACGTAGCCTAACTGATTATGAGAAGATTGTTTTGGAGGCGTCTCTGGCGAAAAACTTCGTTTTGACCTTCAAATTCATGCGAGCCTATTTCCTCCAAGGGCGCCCATTTTGTCCAAAGTTGGCCATTTTTATGATTTTCAAGTTCTTCCTTTTCCCTTTGATCTTCTAATGAAATCTTGAATGTGGGAGCTACGCTGATCCGATTGACTGGCTGTCTATTTTGCTGGATAGCTTGACTGAAACCGACGAGGTGATCTTTAGATGTTGTGTCTGCAAATTCTATCATCTCGGGCCTCAAAAGTTTGGGCGCCCTTCTTGGCTAGGGGCGCCCAACTTCACCGGACATAGCCAATTTTTTGCAATTTTCACCTTTGCTTTTGAATTTTGATTTTCAATTCTTATCAAACCCTCCATTCAACCTGCTACATCTAGTGACTGCCAACTCCGTTTAATGTGTTGAAGGTCTCGTTGGAAAGCCTGATCAACTCTGAAGAAGTCACGTTAGGGCTTCGTCTGCAAATCCATTTGTTTGAGCCCTCAAAATCTTGGGCGCCTATCTCCTTCTGGGGCGCCCATTTGCTCCAGACTTGAGCATTTTCTTTTGATTTTCATCTTCGAATTCAAACCTTCATTCTGTACCTTCCACTTGGATCTAGATTTGTCGGAGATTGGCCAATCGGATGCCCTAACGAAGATATCCGCTGCGAAGGTGACCGAATTCCGAAGAGATTGATCCCATCTACAAACCCTAACTGCTGAGTTAGGCTTCTCAAAAAGTTGGGCACCCCAGGTGCTCCCAAACTTAGAAACTTTTTAGACATTTTCATAATTTTCATTCTGTATTCTATTTGAAAACTCTTCGTTCGACCTCGAATTCCGGGCGACAGGATGATCTAATGACTGTATTGCTGGATTCGTTGCGAAGCTAGAAGGAAACTAAGCAACTTTGCTTGGAATTGCAAACCCTAATTTCATCATCTAGTGCCCTAAAAAGATGGGCGCCTATTTCCTCTTGGGGCACCCATGTCAAGCAAACTTAGCCAAATTTTCATGGATTCCACCTTCATTCTTCGTTCTTCATGCATGTTCGCCATCCCATCTTCTACTCAATGCTTGCGTGTTGGATTTGGCACCTGGCAGCTGACTGACCTCCATTGATGACTTTTGAAGCTCCCGAAATGCTTTCTAAAATTGCAAAAGCAAAATAGACCCATTAGGGCAGAACTGATCGTTTCTTGATTCTGACTGCACCAGCCTGATGAGGAAGTATTTTGAGCCAATCAAGATCAGTTTGAACCCTAACGGACCAACTTTCTATTTTTAGAATATTTTGTCAGTATCCGTTTTGAAACAAACCCAAAAAAAGTTACTATTTTTACAAAATTTCTAAAAATAGCAGTTTTCCTAAAAAGTAGGGATGAAAAATTGAGATCTGGGTTTTGTAGATTCGGTCGCTCTGAGCAGACCCAGGTTGTCAGATTTTGGAAATTTCACATTTTTACCCCTCATGCAAGACACGCTCACCCAAATTTTGACCTTTTTGACAAATTTAACAAGACTTTTACTCATTTCTTCAAAATGTCTAAGTGTAGCAAAAAAATTTAATTTTGGGGTACAACACAGGGGCAAGTAGAGCTTTAGACATAGCTACGTGGATGGTCGACTCATGTTTGGGCTAAGCATAGGAAGGGTGTATAACTGGGCACTGTACCTGTCAGAGAGAATTAAAGAGTTCTTGGGGTGTAAACACAGAGCCTTTTATATGACCCAACATTTGATAGCTTTGTTCCTGGATGTCGTACATAATCAAGTGTCGGAGGGCAAGTTGGGAATGTTGCAGCCAGCAGGAGACTATGACAACTCCTAGCCAACAATATTCTAATGGACCACCTTGGACGCTCAAGTAGTAGCAGGTGAAGAAACAAGAACGGGGAAGAGGAAAAGGAAACAAGAAAGTAGTGAAGAATATGAACAGATGGCATTGTCTTCGTCCATAACCAGCACTGAACCTATAAGCGTTTATTCGGTGAAGGTTAATACCCGGGTACTGGCACCAATAGAGAGGCAAGAGTTGGTCGAAGAAGTTGTCGAGGAGGAGGTTGAGGCTGAGGGTGGAGTAGCCGAGGGAGCAACAGTGACTAGCATGGTGGAGGAGATCACCACCATTTCCTTAGCATCACCGGAAGGGGAAAAACCACAGGTTAACAGTTGATTACAGTAGCTTGGATCTTCAATCCAGGGAGAAGACATATCTCCCCTACACTCACCTCTGGAGATAGAGGTGGACAAGGAGCAGAGGGAAGCCATAGCAGCCGATAGCATATAGCCGACTAAGAAAGCTTATCACTCGAGCAGCCACCCCCACTTCATCGGTCCACCCACCTCCAAGGACGTCTTCTCAACCTTCCTCCCACTAAATTACTTGTAGTGTTTCCCAACTTTTGTAGTATTCTTCTAGGAAGACAACTTTTTTCTAGGGGGGGGTGATGTAGTTAGTGTAGTTAGTCAAATATAAATGATACATATTTCATCTAAATAAATAATACATGTGTGTTTCGGGAATTAGTCCCCGATGGTGGTTAGTTGATTGGGTGGTTGCCGACAGTTAGTGTCCTCAACCAATGTCGGCCAACTATTTATAGTTCCAAATCAGATGTAATCGGGGACAAGCACAGATGCTACATATTATAATGATTGCTTCCATATGAATATAATACCAATACATTGTTATGTGCAATTGCTATGTGATTACTTTATTTTGTCAATGTTGTTTTGTAAGTTTGTTTACTTCATATTGCATTTCACCACGTAGTGAGTAAACAATAACCAACTTCAACAAATCGCCAAATGTTTACTCACAGAAGTAACTTGATTGATAGACAAAGTAAACAAGAATAGAAACGTACAGGAATACACCCTCATTAGAATCAATCTTGTCTCAAGCCCTGTTTGAATGTTTATGTGAAATAAGGTATACTTTATTTTAGAGAATATTGTACTTTTTACCATTTGATTGAGTAGGAAAAGAGCACACCTAGATTCTTTTACTCAAATATAAAACTGACTTTATACAACAGAGTGGGATCTTGATATTCACAACATAATCCATCATGATGAAGGATGCAACATTTGTCTATCATTGTAGATTTCAACAAGGGGTGTAATGAAGAATTTGTATCATTGCCTAGGATCCTTGTGGTGATTAAATGAGAGAAAACTTGTCTTAAGTAACAATTCTTGCCAATTTCCAACTCAAGATTTTATTGTTGAGAGTTATTAAGGTATAGAAGTACATGAATCAGAATAATATCAAACAATAAATTGTCCTCATACTTCAGAGATGGTATTAACCTTATTAGTAGTTAAGTTGAGACAGGTATACTAACAACTACTCTCCAAGGACATCATTAGAGTAGAAAGTGGGACATAATCAAACTATATCAAGGCATCGCAACAGAAACCGATTACATCACAAGAAGGAACAATGTCTAAAAATTACAGATCTAGGAAGTTAATTTGGGATCCTGGTATTGGCAAAAATAATTCAATGACAAACTAAAATTACTTGAGGGCAAGCAATCTTGGGCGGGGTGGACTATCATGCCCCCGAAATTGCAACACTAAAGTATAAAGCAAATAAGTAAATAAAATAAATAGCAATATAAATATAAATATTAACAATTTAAATATTATTATTATTATTATTATAATCATTATAAAATAATACTATAAATATTAAAATTCAACTTGTAAATATATTAATGAAATAAGATATATATAATATATTAAATCACCCATACAGTATGGGTTACGAATAAACTCATAAAGAGCAGCGATCAGGTTTCCTTAGCAGCAATTAATAAATACCAAACAGCACATACATTGCCTAAAGCAGCAATTGGAATTAAGAAGGGGAGGCAGCAATTAATGCACAAGGCTGTGATTCCAAAAAAAGCAGCGCTTGACTATGGGCAGTGATCAAAGTAAGGTCATTACTTAAGAGGGCAAGAATTGTAATTAGCCAAGGGCAGTAATTAACAAAAAGGTGCATCCCTTGTAAGGGATGTAATGGAATATAGGGATGTGTCTCTTGTAAATAAATAGATGTGATTCTCCCCCACCATGGGAGGTATAAATGGGGAATGAATATGAAAGAGAAATCAATTAGAAATCTGAATAAAAACAGCAGATTAAAAGAAAAGGAATATCATTTGGGATTTGAGCAGATATCAAGAAGTATGTAGAAGATAGTTCAATGAGAGATATATGAAGACAAATCATAAATCAATAACAAGGGAAGTAGGTTTAGTACAGTTAAATATATATATATGCAATAATGATGCTTGCAGCGATTATTAATCCTTATTAGTAATTATTCATTTGAACTAATCTATTTGTTTCTCTTTAAGCAATATCTTCTGAATATTGAAAATAGATTGAATAGGGGAATAAAAAGTTCTAGGGATGCAGGGGTGTCTTCCCCTTCTAAGTAGTTCACCTCATGCTAGATGGACAAAAGTTCCTACCCCTTGGGGCCAAGGGGTTGAGTATGGTTACTCCATGTTGTACCCCAAAATTAAAATTTTTGTTACACTTAGATATTTTGAAGAAATGAGTAAAAGTCTTGTCAAATCAGTCAAAAAGGTCAAAATGTGGGTGTGCACGTCTTGCATGAGGGGTTAAAACGCAAAATTTTCAATTTCTGACGATCTGGGTCTGCTAAGAGCAGCTAAATCTACAAAACCCAAATCTCAGTTTTTCATCCCTAAATTTTAGGAAAACTGCTATTTTTAGAAATTTTCTAAAATTAGTAACGTTTTCTGGGTTTTTCTGGGTTTCTCTCGAAACAGATACTGGCAAAATTTTCTAAAAATAGAAAGTTGGTCCGATAGGGTCCGAACTGATTTTGATTGGCTCAAAATACGTCTGTATCAGGCTGGTGCAGTCAGAATCTAAAAATGATCAGTTTTGCCCTACTGGGTCTATTCTGCTTTTTCAGAAGCATTCTGGAGCTTCGAGGTCATCAATGAAGGTCAGCCGGCTGCCAAGCGTCAGATCCAACGTTCGAGGTGTTCGACAAAAGGTGAAATGGTGAACATGCACAAAGAACGAGGAAGAAAACTGAAAAGTCATGAAAATTTTCTAACACTGCTGAGTTTGGGCGCCCCTGTTGAAGAAGGGCGCCCAAGTTTTCAAGGAGCTAAATGAATGAATTTGCAAGCAAGTGTCTAACGAAATCTCTTCGCAGTTGATCCAACTTTCAAACGAGACATCCAGCACTTCAATCAGAGTTCGCAGTCACCAGATACGCGGAGCTGAAAAGGGGGTCCGACGAAGGCTGAAAACCAAAATTCAGAAGCAAACACAGAAAATCAAAAATAAAACTAACTCTGGTGAAAGTGGGCGCCCCCAGTCAAGAAGGGCGCCCAAACTTTTGGAAGCCTTAAACTCACTTTTTGGGAAAAGTTCATTCCAGAAGACCCCTCTTCATTTTTCATCAGCTTCGCGATGAGTATAACATCCAGTCAATCCGACGCCCGGATCTCAAGATCCGACGAGATCTTCTATAGAAGAGGATTTAATGAAGAAATTTGAAGATCAGAAAAATGGTTCTCTGGGAGAAATGGGCGCCCCTGGAAGGAAAAGGCTCCCATGAATTCGGAGGTCAAGATGAAGTCATTCACCAGAGATGCCTCCAGAACTTCTTTCTCAGTTTCAATCAGGCTCCGCCGTGAAACCTTCAACTCACTTGTCAGATCAATCTGTCAACGGGAATCAAAGGCGAAGTAGCATGTCAAAATGAAGAAAAGTTGAAAATGTTAAAATTTTGACTAACACTGGAAGAAGTGGGCGCCCCTGTTGAAGAAAGGCGCCCAAATGTTCATGCCTTAGAATATTTTTCTAAGTTTTCAAAATTTCAAAAGATTGCAAGAGGAGAAAGATGGCGTCCAAATTCAAAGAGACTAAGATTTAGGGTTTTGAAAATAAAAGCAAAAAGAAAGCAAAACCTAAATCAAACCCTAAGTCTATTTAACATCATTCTTTCATGTATTTTTCATTATTTTTGCAGGTAGCATCCAGAGGAGAAAGTTGGAGCAGCAAGTTTGAAGAATTTTTGTGATTCAAAATTCCATCCTTGCTAGTTTTACATCAGATTTTTCAGACCAGCAAGTATAAACCCTTGCTTTTTCAAGCTTTTTGTTCCAGAAGATCAATTTTTCAAGCAGAAGGCCAAGGCTTTCCTTTTTTCAATCATCTGGGTCTTTTTGCCTTAATCTTCTGAAGATTTTTTCAAGAACTTCATCAGGTTGCAGCAAGTGCTTTTATTTTGCATGTCAGTGAAAACCTCAGTGCATTCAAATTTCAACCATTTGGGTCATTTCCAATCAGTCTTCTGAAGAAAACCCATATCGCAGCTTTTTTTTTAAGAAAGTTCAAAATCTAGGGTTGGCTGCTTTTTCGATCAAATGTCAGGGTTTTGCAAATCCAATCAACTGGGTCCATTTCTAATCTTGTTCTGAACAAAACCCGACAACTTTTTGGGAAAAATTGAAGAATTAGGGTTTGCTGCTTTTAGGCAAAATTCAAAAATTTTCAAAAACGGACGATCCGTTGTCTTGCATCGAAGATTCAACAAAACCCATATCTCGTAAAATTGGAAAAAATTTGTCCGCTTGGAGCACACAAAAAATAGCATTCAAAAATAGAAATTGTTCAAGACTTGTCCGGAATCCAAAGTGAGTTTACCGGCTATTCTTCGAAGTTTCCGGAATGGAGTACACTCTAATGTTTCTTTGGAGTCCGAATCACCTCTTTCACAATTATATCAAAACAGCTGAGATAGACTTGCATCATGTCAAGCCAGTGTTCGATCTACATGCCTTGGAGAGAGCAGGCAACACTTCAATCAAGAACCTAGGACATTCTGGACTCTTCGCAGCAGTGTCAATTCCTATATCACTTCAGAGCCTTGAGTTCGTAATCGCTTGCATTAAGCATTACAACCCAGCTACAAGGGAGATCCAGTCAGCAGACGGTAGATTGATTTGCAATCTAAAGCCTGATATGGTTGAAAGGTGTTTTTCCATTCCCCCGTGGCCTGAAAGCGTAACTCTTTCAAGGGATGAATGCGAAAGGATGTGGAATATGCATAAAGATAAATATAGCAAGAAGATTGCACAGAGATGGATGAAAGAAAAACATAAAACATTGCCCAAGAATGTTGGGCGAGGGGAGTTCAAGGACGACGTTGCCATCATCATCACTTTGCTCAACAGGGTCACTAGCTCAGAAGATGCCACCAAGTTCCAACCTTGGATGTTTTATGCCATACCTCACATCATGAAGAAGACCGAGTTCTATGATTGGCCTACTTTGATTAGTGACTACCTACATCAGCAAATAACAGAATACTTCCAGTTTCATGTATTCCACATGGTGTCATACCTAGTCTACCCGGTGGCCTATCAAGGTCAATTCAGAGGGTTGAACACCGAGGGACTGTTGAGCGTACAACACATATATAACTATTATCCCCAGTTGGAATTCACAAAGTCGTTGCACCACTACAAAAGGGTGAACGAGGCATTCTTGATGTACACAGTGCGGAACTTAGACAACGAATTGCACGTCCGCATCTCTTCAGTTGCCAGGGCAGCAATGGTGGAATGGGCGGATTGGTTTATACAGTTTCCTACCTTTACCTATCTCAGGGTCTATGGTTATTCAGATGCCCCGCTCATGTTGCCAAGGTATCCGTCAAATGAGGTCATCTTCATGGAATTCTTGAGGCAGGCTCATGGTGTCCACACAGTCTTGAGGAATAGAAAGAAACCCTCTCTTCACTTTCCATAGGGTTGGGTATTTATACATGCAGGACTGCTGCAGATGCCAGGACAATTGGAGAAGAGTTAGATAAATTCGGCCTCAAGTCCTACAGCGAGAGGCGATCATTTGATCCTCATGGTGTCTACGCTGGCCGATTGGAGAAGAACTATAATCACATAGCCGCACTTGAAGATTTTTGGGCTAACTGTGCAGATGAGTTTGAAGTGCGAAGGCGTAGTTACAGCAGGCTAACTCTCCATCAGATGAAAGACTGCTTAAATGAAGATATAGAAGGGCTCTCTGATGATGACGAAGATGTGCTTCTCCCGATGTACACTCAGAAATGAATCGAGAATCAGCCCTTACCACAAGTTAATTGGGAAAACAAGGAATCTCTTTCAGTCGAAGACAGAACAAGACAAGTCATTGAGCATAGTAAGGTTTTCTTAGTGCTTAAAAAGAAGAACTCCATTCCAGTATGTTGTACCCAAACCAAATTTTTTGCTTCATCAAGGCATTTTGCATTTAAAAGTCTAAACCTTGCTAATTTGATGTAAAACACAGTTTTGGGCAATGTCAAGCATGGAGTTTTTGTCAATATTTTGTCGGTCAAAGTCAGTTATATTGATCAAAGCCTGAAGCAGAGACTCAGAATGAAGATCTTCACGATGGAGGAGCATCTCAGACGACATTTCATATTGCAGACGGTCATTTCAATGATCGAAACAGAGTTTTTAAAGATCAAATCAGGGAGATTTCTCAGAGGAAAAGCCCAAAAGCGCAAGTATAGCTCAGGGGCGCCCAGCTTATTGAAGGTCAAGATTCTAGTCAAAATGCTCAAGCATCCAGTCAATCTCTTCAGAATCAGTCTGGCTATCCGTCGAGCTATCCAGCGAAGCATTCCGAGACTCACAGCTCTGGTTATCAGCAATAGAAGTTAAAATCCCTACATTTTAGGAGATAAGAATTTTGCTCTTTTCAAGCAAAAGCGCGCCTCTAGCCTGAGGGCGCCCATCTCAAGGAAGGGGTAAATCTTTACAGTTTCGTTGCCGGATGCAGTCAATTCGTTCACAACTAGTCTGCTTATCCGACGAGATATCAAGTGCAGTCATCCGAATCTCAGATTCCAGGCGGCAGTCATCCAAAGATCAGCTT
>VDFB02095215.1:0-11095 GCA_007258455.2 Sequoia sempervirens | reverse complement strand
GTATATGTGATGCATAATTTATGAGATTAATAGTGTGCACTATGAGAGGATTATTGTTAGAGTAATCATGCATTAGGTAATAATTTTAATTAATATTTAGTTAATTATTAGTCTAATTTATTTTCATGCACTTAAGCTAAACTTAGGAGTTCTTTTTCAGTTAACTAAGTGATTTTCTATCTTAACTAAAGTGATCTATTATTATATCATTATGTCTCATCGCATTTGATGTTAACACTTGTCCTGATCTAATCCCTTTACCATTTAGGGTTGCTCCTATATAGCACTCAACCCTCATTGTATTATCTCTTGATATTTTATGCCTTTGATAGAACTCTAAACCTTTGAGGTTTTTTTTTTCTTTGAAGATTCTTGAGGTTCATTCTATAGCTTTTTCTTGTCGAGGAATATACTATAAGGATATGGTGTTGTACACCATCACATAAATTGATTTTATTATAATGTTGTAATTAAATAATTATTTAGTTGTGTTGAACCTAGGTGGTGTGGTGAATACTAGGTAATTATTTGGGGACCACTTTATGTTGTATTGTAACATTGTACTATTATTTAATGTATGGGAGACATGATAATAATTTAATATTGGAGAAATATTAAATAAAGTGAAAACTTAGTACCCAATATTAAGTAAGCAATTAGTGGTTTTATCTTACAAGTAGTTGTATTTGTGTGAGCTCGAGTCTACGAAAGCAAGCACATGTTTAGTGGTTAAGGTTGGCTGAGTGAGTTGGTTCTCATTATTGAGTCTTTTTGAGGAGTGCATATGTGAAGCATGGTACATGATGTGTAGATTCATGCTTGGACACATAAGGATGCATTGAGAGGCTTGATGCTTCATAGGTATTTATTATAACTCTTGTATTGCTTTATTGCTGAATAATATGATGGATTATGGATGCTTTTGGAGGTTGGGTTTTTCCCTCTTTAGGGTTTGAACCCAAGGTATATCTTATGTCATCTTTGATGGGTATATTTTGTATTCTCTTGCATATGAATTTTGAGTACTTATTTTCATAGATTTCTCTTTTGGGTTATGTGGAAATTGTCATTAGATGGCTACAAGTTTCCATACAAGTGGTATCAGAGCTATGGTTGTGGTTGAATAACCCTAGGTTCAAAAAATATTGTTTGAGTTTGAATCTATGCATTGCATGAGAAAATGAAAGACATGGCAAGATATGAGTGTTTTGCGGGTTGTTTATTGTAGATATGAAGGTTTTGGGTTTCCTTTTATGATGGGTTGTTTGCATATTTGGGGTGTGAAAAATATTGGGTCAAAAGAGTTTTTTTGGTTGTGCATTCAAATGAGGGTTTTTTGGGGGAAATTTTGTAAATGACCCCCTGAGATAAATGGACCTCATGGTTGAATTTAGGTTTTCCAAGAGACAAAAATTGATATAAAATTTGACCTATTTTTGTTACTGTGAAAAAATGCCACAAAAAATTAACCCATACCCATGTTCGGCCGTATGAATGTCAAATTTGGGTTGACAGAAAAAATAATATATAAAAAAAAAATCCCATCGCCCTATCAATGAATATAATACAGAAGGGTTATTAAGCATGGCTTTTCCAATCTTGTTCCCCACTGGCACAACAATGCCCCTAAAATCGAGAAGCATACATGTCCACTTACATGAATATGAATTGCAATTGATGAGATACTATGATAATAGATTTTGGAGGCATGTCTGATTTAGATATTACCTTTATAATTTGATAATGAGACATTGAAGCCAATAGTTAGCTTCAATTTTTATGAAAACAAACTTGGAGGAAAGGATCCCAATGTCTATTGTTTCTTTGCGACAATTGCTTTGGGATGCACCAAACACCCAGATAGTGAACCAACTTGTTTGCTTTGGTGCATATTTATGAGGAACACACTCGTATTGTGGCAAGTGTCGTCAAGAGCTTGCGACATTGATTCACCAGCTTGGTACAATGACACTCTTCTTCACTTTGAGCTCTGCAAACAAAAAATGGCCTGATTTGCACAAGGTGATTGATGCTCATGCCCAGTCACATATACCATACTCCCGAAGACACTTCACATACAATGTTGTGGAGAACCCGCACATAACATCTTTGTACATGCACTTGCGGTTCACCATTTTTTGTGAGGAGGTTATTGAGAGGCTTTTCCACACAAAGGACTACTGGTATAGGTATGAGTGGAAACACCATGGATCAACACATTTCCATGGTTTCTTGTGGCTTCTAGGTGCTCTGAATATGGACATGCTTGATTGGTCCAACCCACATGAGACTCAATAGGCAAAAAAATTATTTGATCAGTATGTTTCAACATGGAACCCTCGTTCCCCAAAACAACTAATATCAAGGGTCCACCGCTCACCTTTGGAGGACCCATGCTTGCTTAATAGTGTGCAAATCTCTTGCATGGATCTAATGGTGAATTATGAACAACTGTTGAACATAGTGCAAATGCATACCAAGTGTACTCAATACACTTGCCTTAGGAAAAAAGGCCACCAATTACAATGTCGGTACAAAGCTCTGTGGAATACACAACCATCATCGACATTGGTGATTGATAGTGAATTGAACAAATCCTATAAGCCAACAAGAAATGATGAGTGTGTTAATATCCACAACCTTGAGGTGCTTGTAATTTGGCGAGCAAATGTTGATTGCTAGCCAGTCTTATCTAGAAAAATTGTGTTGAACTACATTTCCAAATATGCATCAAAGTCTAAATTTTTTTTTGAAAGCTATATTGATATCTTGTAGAGGCTTGCAAATATAAATTCATCTAGGGATAAAGCATTGCTTTCCTATCAAAAATTCATGATGAACTTGGTTGCAGATCGTGACATTAGTGCACAAGAAACATGCCATATGCTACAAAAGTTACCCCTTGTCATCTCAAGCCGACATTTCCTCTCTTTGAACGTGAGCAGGTAGACATTCCATCATTTGAAAATAGTTGATAGTGGTGATGAGCTTGCAAGTGGTTATATTCATTGTTATATGCAAAGACCAACTAAAATGGAGGGAATATCCCTTATTCAATCTGCACAACTGTATACATATCAAAAAGATCGCAAAGGTGTGGGATAACGTCCCTGACCACAGCCTACTATCATAATTGTTTACCCACTATTTAAGACCACCCCCCCTGGGAGCAAAGTGATAGCTTTGAAAAATTTTGCTGGTCAGAATTGCTACTATACAAACCTTTCCAGAATGTTGAGGCAAACATAGGCCTCACAAGAGAAAGCATAACACAAAACTGGAGGCTATTTTATGTTGTTGGCTATAACCCTTGGCATGTCAATAGAGTTAATTCTCCCTTTGTCAATGAAGATGAAGGTGACAGTGATATTGATAGTGCACAATCTCTACCTCCCACAGATGAATATGAATGGGAGTTTCTTTCTCGGCTTGGTGCTACAAACAATCTTTGCTTTGACTAGCTACAACTATTAGGTAGACGATACTTTGATCTACATCACAAGTGGGGCGTACACCATGTTCTAGAGAATTTGCATAGCATTGCTAAACAATTCATTTTAACAAGTAAATTACATATAGCTGAAGACACTCTTTGCTCATTGGTAGTGCCTACACCTTGTCATCAACTATCTCCTAGGAAAAAGATTGCTCTAAATATCATTGAACAACACCATCTTGGCCCATCTTCATCCTCACCATTGTGTATGATCATTCAAGTAAATTCTAGCATAGGTAAATCATTCCTTATAGACAGGATCTAAAGAGCACTAAATACATCACCAAATCAAAGAATGAATCCTTTGCTTGCTTTAGTGCCAACGGGGGTGGTTGCTTACAATATTTGTGCCTGCACAATGCATATAGTTCTTCAGATACCAATTAGAGAAATGAATCCATTAAAAGGACAACCATTGACCATATTTCAAGAGGACTTCAAACATATTAAGTACATCTTAATTGATGAAATGTGTTATTTCTCAAAAAATGCTGGTTGAGAAACCACAAGAGGTTTCCAAGCTCTTGGTACATTTTTGGCTAATGTACAGGGCCAAATGATGAATTTGAATCTTCTTCTCTTCAGGCTCTGCCAGACCTCGATGGGTATACCTATGCAAATGGAGCAGATTTAAATTGTTTGCTTCCTACTTCGAAAATCTATCCACAATAGCAATTGGAAGTGGAGAGATGCAAACCTATTTAGTATAAATTGTATAAGCAATATCAAGGTGGAGCTATGAACATGTTTAGTTAACAGATGTAATGTTTTGAAAATGAATTGGCTAAAACTAGATGATGAGATAGATAAGACTAGTGCCTTGTTGGGTAGATGGAGTTCATACTTAGGATGTATTTATATATACACCAAACTATTTAATATTTATAACTGTTCTTCTGTCAACCAAACGATTCAATGATTATCAAAGACTTAACTTTCTCAAGGACCTAATTAATTGAACCACAAGAAAATGAATGCCAAATTGAAAATATCTTTGACACATCAATGAACAATAAGAAAACATACTTAGAGACAACTTATTAATATTTCAATAAATCAAACAATTGATACCAAGATGAGGGCCACAAAATCAGATATCTCCTGGTCAAGACATCATACTTTTAAATGTAAGATTTTATCTAACCTACTAACAACATTTTCTCCTATGACCACCTTTTTCATGAAAATGTCAACCAAAGGATGTCTTTGATAACAAAACATAATTATGAAATTAAGCATAACTGAAAAAGACAAACATGTGTGTTAATCCATTAATCTTCGAGTAAAAGCTCATGGTCATCTAGGACCTATGCAAAGATTTTACTGTATGATAATTTCTCTATGTGATGCAGATGATCAATCTTCATCAAAGCCCAAAGAATTCTCTTGCCACTTACTGATTGTCAAATCATTCAGCCATTTGAATTCTTGTGTAGATGCAAATTTTTTTAGATGACTTTTCCATCTATTGTCCAGGATATTTCTGACATCCACTACGAACTTTGTGTATCTAGTGTCCACCGTGATAATCCCATCAAGTAGAGTATAAATTTTTTTAGGATTGATCTCCCCATCATCCTATACATGTGTCAAGCCCTTTGAAACTATCTAATCAAATTCTTCTTTCCACTCATCCATTCCCTTTATCTAATTATCATCTTTGAATACTGATGGGATGAAGAGGCATTTAACGGAGTGAAATGCAATCCCTCTATTCTCCACTTTCCTCCCCATATCTACCAAATACTTATATTCCTCAATTACACTCTTTACCATTTCCTGTGTTGGTTTGAGTCTTGGTGGGGCATCTGGATCCCTTTGTGTGGCTTTGCACAAAGTAGTAAGTATGTGATAGGTTGGTTGCCACCTTTTCTAGAGCTCTTCAAGGATAGGGGAGTTATCACTTATTTGTTCCAAAGCTTTAATCAAATTGCAAAAGCTTTCGTATAATCCACCTATCTTCTCCTTCAATATCTCGATTCTATGCTCCAATATCTTCCTTAGAATCTCCATGATATGTTGCTTGACATCCTCAATATTATGTTTCTTCATTTTAGCAATTTCATCTTTCAATTGTTGAATTTGTGGATCTTCTACTTGGATAGGTGGGTGATAAATAACAATTTCATCCCCTCTGACTATAGTAGGCTATTGCAACTATTGCTTCAGCTTCACATTCTCAATAAACAATTTGTTCACTTCATCATTTGACAATTTTAGTCTCTTTTCATATTCATTGATCTTCTTTTCCATATTTTCTACCACATCTTTAGTGAGCATTGTAGAATGCATAGTTATAGTTGCACCCTCTGTAGGATTTGTGTCCATCATTCTCACCATGGTTGACCCCCTCATTTCCTGCACCACATCCAAGAGTTTAGGCTTCCTTGTGTTCTTTTGTTTTGTCCACAAAGCAATATTTTGGGTAGTAGGGTTGTACCTTGTTCCTAAAACAGCTTCCTCTAAATCAAACTCTGCTACTAACATTGGATCATCATGTGCTCTAATTTTATCTAAAATAAATACTTTGGATAGCTAGTCCATCCCAGGTATAATTGGCATATCACTTTTCAATACTAGCTCTCTTGCCTCTTGGGGGGTGACACTGATATTATCAACATTTAATATTGTAAATGTCTGAGCCTAGATTTCATCTTGCTTTGATTCATCAACTCCTATAAGATTGATCTTCAATCTCTCATCAAATTGTTTCATCTTCATCTTAATCTAGAAGTCCTTAAATTCACTTGTATGGATGGAGTTATCATCTTCTATAAACCTCAGAGAAGCAACTATCATCTCATCATCCTGAATCTCATCAACTCCCTCTTCTGATAGCCTGATCTTAGGATCATGAGGCTCTTGACCCTTTTGCTGCTCTGCTACTTCCTTCATTTCAGTCAGGGCTAAAACTGCCTCTTCTTCTTCATAATCACTTGAGCCATAATCAACCAATGACTTAGTCTTATATTTCTTGGTTGGGGGTTCATGTGTAGGAGATGGAGGGGATGGATGTATAGGTGATGGGGGTGGTGTATGCAATGTAGATGCTTCATGTGATGGTTGGTAGGGTGTGGGAAGTGGAATTAACCCCTCATCTTGGGCCTTTTTATAAAATTCATCAAATTTTCCAAGGATTATTTGCATCCTTTTGAGAAGATTGGATTCATCTACGAAAAACCCTTTAAATTTTTTATTCTTCTCCTTCTTCTAGCCTTCCCACCTCATCATCATTATCCATCTCCTTCTAGTCTAAAATACGTCAACAAAATATACCAAATTCCTTATTACATCCTCCTTAAGGTCAAATACATGAGATATGGCCCTCTTTGTTAGCAAGGTCCTTCTGATCATATTAATATGACCCTCTGGGTCACATACTCTTTCCTTTCTAGACTTGAGGGGATAATTAATCCTAATGAACCTCTATAATTCCTCCAACATATCAGATACAATAGACAATTCCTCAAATACTTTTCACTCAGGCAAAAATGTTCCTTTCCTCTGGTTCCTCATTAAGTCATGTTCCATCCAAAGCATTTGCCACATGAATTCTACAAAAAATACCCTCGTAGGTACAAATTTGGGCAAGATGTGTGGTGCCTGGTCACAACTGTATACTCTATTAATGGTGTGTTGTGGCATGGGGAACCGATCAACATAATTATGAGTACATCCAGGTTTTGGCTTGTACTGTACATGCCTCTTTACACTCATCAAAGATTCAGGTAACCTTGGTGTTGGGTAACCAAAGGCAGTTATCAATTTAACAACAAAGTCATCTCTAAATACAACAAAATCACATTTTGTACACCTACTACACTGGATATAACACCAATTCTATATAGGGAGTCTTACTCCATTCTCTTGTGTGCATAGCTTCATTCTCCTAGTCCATTTCATTTCATTTTGGTACAATATTAAATGGCACAACAAAGAATAATTTCTAAAGGAAATGGGAGCCTTAGCCTCTCTGACCTACAACAAACCCTCGTGTATTTGTTCTTCAATTATAGATGCAAAATAAAATTCTACATTTGACTCAAGGTGTTCAATAATCATAGCCATCCTCATCAATCTGGGCACTGACATATTTTCTTTTGTATCTATCCCTAGTACTTGACACAATGCATGATAGGTGTTTTTGAAGTAAACCTAAAAATCTGAAACTAGGAAAGGCTCCATTTTTTAGGAAGGGATGAGGAGTATTTTGTTATTATCACCCCTCTTCATATGCAGGGGGACCTCATCACTTCTATATGTTCTTATTAGCCTCTTGTACTCTTGTTCCAGTTTCCACAAATTTACCTCTGTTACAGCTTGCTTATTTAGGTTAAAACACTAGATAATGGCCTCTCTTGAGACATCAACCAAGCACCCACCATCTAGAAGCCTGACAATTTTGGTTGGGGCATGGTAGCTATGGGCCAAGGCTTTAATCAGCTCAATATCAATGAAAATATTTGGGACAATTAGTTTGGCTAAATCAAGGGTCCATGGGTTTGATGTCGGAACCTTATCATTTTTGTTTTGATAGAAATACCAATACAAGTTCCAACCCGACTGAGGCATAATAGGGTCTCTACATCCCTGAGCTAAGTCTCTAAAAACCTTTTTGGGCCCTTTATCTCCTTAAACAAGTAGTAAAGAAAGTAATGGGGACTATAAAGAGGGTTTACTAGCTTTGACTTCATCTTTTTTAGCTCCTACTTTTTTTTTCTTTGGTGCCATTGTTATGAAATTCAAAGAGTGATGAGAAGAGCTTACTTGGTGAGATAATTCGTCTTGGAGAATTCCCTTTACTCCCACACCTTGAGCTCGTCTGCACTTGGTCTCTATTGTTATAAATGAGAAATCTCAATCTACTTCATGTATCTTCACACCAAGATGCATTAACTCTCGACTCATAAATTCACATCATTCAAATCTTTGTATCGAGCTCAATTTCATATTTTGATATTGACTAATTGATAGTGTATAATAGTGGCACCTTTTACCGTCATACCTCGAGCTACTTTGTAATGAGCTACGGTAGAGAGGTATGAAGTGAGGGTTATATGGGGTGACTAATGCAACAACGATATAGTGGTAAAAGGAAATTTTGAGCTTGTGAATGGAAATAATGAGGTATTTATGAAAATGATTGTATGAATTTCAGATTTTCACTGATAAAATCCATTTTTTTTAATGAAAATTCTAGTTCCAATAGCGGCTCCAGTTGGGGATGAATGATTTACCAATCACTACAAGAATCTAGAATATCTCTGGGTGCAAACCAAGATTTTAGAAGATATGAAAATGGAAGTGTGGTGTGGATGGAATGAAAATGGATATGGAGGTGGAAAATAATGGAGATGGAAATGATCCTACACTACCGTACATGAAGAAAAACTTTGTTTTAATGAGGGAATTCTAGGATTGTCCATGTACTGGCAAGTCCTAGTCCCTTTCTGATTTCCTAAAATACTATGCATGGAAATAAGTTGTTTTAAGAGGTTTGTTAAGAATTGTCCATGCACTGGAAATCCTTAATCCTCTAGTACTCCTCAAGAAAAGAAATGCTTTAGAAATTTCCCATGTACTGGAAATTCTTGCTCCTCACCTGGCATGTTTTGTAGATAATAAGAATCTTCTCCATAATGCTTCAAAATTTCCATGCTTTCCCTTTTCTTGGCATCTAGCATTCCACTTCAACACCAAATCATTCACCACAAATTTTCTATTTTGGGATTTCTTGTCAAAAAGATATTTCATTTGAGATTGCAACTTCATGTTTTTCTTTTGAGCCATTCTCCTTATTTCATCAAGTTTTGCAGGTTGCTCCAGTCTCTCCTTCATTAATTCTGGAACATCTAAATCTTCCTGAAGGATGAAATTATAAACTGGTAAAAGGATTTTCAATGGCATCGTGACTTGTGTCTCATACACCAATTCAAATGGATACTTTCCAATTTCCTTCTTCATAGTAATTCTATCCGCCCACACAACCATTCTTAACTTTGAGTCCCAAGCCTTCTTATTTCCATCTAACATCCTTCTTATGATTTTCAAAAGACTTTTATTACTAGATTATGCCTGACCATTTTCTTGTGGGTGGTAGGGAGCAGCATAAGAAATAGTAATACCATATGTGTTGCAGAAGCTTTTGAATTCATTAGACCTAAAACACATCCCATTGTCTGTGATCAATCTTACTAGTGTACCAAATCTGGTTATGATATTCTCCATCAAGAAATTTATCACCACCTTGCTTGTTGCTTGTTTAGTTGGGATTGCATCTACCCATTTAGTGAAATAATCCATAGCCACTAATATCCATTTATGTCCTCCACTTGACTTTTCCTGTATTTCCCCAATAAAATCAATTCCCCATTGGTGGAGAGGGGCTTCTACTTGTAAAGGTCTAAGCGGTAGGGCTCCTTGATACTTCATCTTTCCTGAGAATTTTTGGAAAGCTTCACACCTCCTTACATATGAAAAAGAATCATTGAAAACCTTAGGCCAGTAATAGCCTACCCTGAGAATCTTATGTGCAGTCATTTTGGCTGAATAATGAGCTCCACACACTCCTTCATGCATCTCCCTCAAGACATGTTCTGCCTGTGATTCATCTAGACACAATAACAACACTCCATCCCTATTCTTCCAAAATAGATCACCTTCTATGAATACGTACTTGGATGCTTGTAATTTCAGTGTTCTCTAATTATCATCCAATCCTTCAGGGCACTTCATGTGTTTGAGATAATACACTATGTTTGTATACCAAGGAGTATGTTCAATGCTTACAACTGCACCATCCTCATTTTCCACATTACAGATTTGGTTAGCTTCAATGTTTGCTTCTCCCATTAATTTGGCTAGACCCTGTCCCCTCACTAACTTGGTAATCTGAATTTCCATATTAAATTCTTGGATCTTATTGATACATCTACATCTTTTCCCTGTCACCTCTATTTGTACCAGGATATCTTTCACAACTGCATGTGGTACATATGTAATTACTTTGGCTCCAACTAGATATGGCCTGAAAGCGTTTGTTGCTTTGACCAATGCATAAGCTTGTTTCTCCATAATATCATACTTTAACTCTGACCCTTGCAATGACTTGCTAAAGAAGGATACATGATGCTCATGACCTTCATCATTCTTTTATAACATAGCAACTACTATGGTGTGAAATGAGGCAAATGAGAATATTTGTAAAGGTTTGGTAAAATCGGGAGATTTTAGAATGGGGGCTTCTTTAATACCTTTCTTGATGGATATAAAAGCTTCTAGGGCTTCTGCAGTCCAATCTATCTTTTCTCCATTCTTCAACATTTTGGATATGGGTTTAATGATTTCAGCAAAATTTGACACAAACCTCCTAACAAAGTTAATTTTCCCAAAAAATGATTGAATAGCTTTGATAGTTTTGGGAATGGGAATTATTTCTATGGTTTCTACTCTTTCAAGGTCTATTCTAACTCCTTTTGATACAATATGCCCCAAAAGCTTACCCTCCATGACAACAAAGTGACATTTCTTACGATTGAGACTGATACCATATTCCAAAGCCCTGATAAATATTTTCTCCAAGTGTTCTACATGGTCCTC